>PVJI01003224.1:0-128016 GCA_004026765.1 Micronycteris hirsuta
AATGCGGAGCAGCTGCTTTGAGAGGCCATGTACACTTCCTCCCTCAAAGGATTCCAGCAGGAGCCAGCTGCCCACTGCAGAAGGGCTGCCGGAGAGGATTCCAGCAGGAGGCAGGGAGTGGGACAAAGTGACCTGAGAGGTCCCCAGCCCGTCTGGAATGTTAGTAAATGAGAGAGTGTTTTCCCTTACCCCATCCAAACCCTCAGGGCTGAAGCAGTAATGAATGGGTACATATCTTAAAAGGAAAACAAGAAAGAGAGAGAGAGAAAAGATTTTCTGTTAGCACCAAAGTGGTGGAGTAGACACTAGAGACCCCGGACTTGCACAGGGCAATGGGGCCCCAGCCGGAGCCTGCCAAGAGAACTTTCTCCGCGAGATGTGCAGGAGGAAGAATGAGGTGTGGGAGGGGCAGGACACAGGGACGATGGGAATGGCATGTTCTCCTTCTCATGACTCTGTCTCACTGAGACTGACATTTTTTAAAGTCACAGATCCCTTGCTTCCCTTTCAGGGGCTCCTTTCCTCTGCTTTTAGCATCAGAGCGTTGACGTGCTTTCTCCCCACTGGCCTTTTGAAAATCCAGCTTGTACAGGAATGCGAAGGTGCCGGCTGCTGATAGTTGAACACATTGCCCTTGGGAAGGAAACAAGGAGGTCCTGCAGGCAGGACCTTACTGCAAGGAACGAGTCTCCCACTGAGGAAATTGTGGATGCTGAGTAGGCAGAATAAGACATTTGGATGGGAGGGTAGCGGTTTTCTAGCATTTCTCCAGCCATGCCTATGGTTTTAAAGGGGTAATTAATTACGCCTGCCCCCCTTCCTCTCTGCATCTGTCTATCCTTCTTCATCCCTATTTTTCCTCTTTTTTTTTTTTCCCCATAAACTCTTTTAAAGAATCTCTTGTTTTACCCCAGGCATTGCCTAGGTACGGGGGATTCAGAGATCAATAACGTGGCATCACTGATTTCGTTAGTTTGTGAGAGGAAACAGACAGGTGAACTGATCACTGTCACAGACAGAGGCAAATGCCCTAGGGGAAGGTGTGTCAAGGCTAGGGCAGCCTGCCTGGGAGGGAGGGGAAGGGCACTCCTGTCCCGGCTCCGGGACAGGAAGTGGGTGTTTATACGGGGAACTAGAGGACAAGGAGTTCTAGGCCCAGAGAGGTTAAGTCAGGCACCCAAGTTCACCCTGCCATGTTGCTGGACCAGAGCTGATAGTTGGTTTCAGAGCCTGTACCCTTGACCTAAACATAAGCAGCTCACCTGGCATACGAAAAGAAAGTGTGGCCGGGAATGAGTCAAGACTTCACACAGCATCCCTTTAGTCATAATGGTCCACAGAAAGGGAGGCAAACACGCATGGACCAGAGGAAAATAAAGTCCATTTCTTTGACGTGCTGTTAACTTATATTCACACGCCAAGTTACCTGACACATATCCATTGAGCACCTGCCCTGTGTCAGGACAGACATCACTCCCTTCACTCTTGGAGCTCATGTCCCCCCAGAGTAGCTGGGGGCAGACCCTGGGCTAAGCAGGACTCAGGACTCACTGTTCATGGCTCAACATCATTTCTGTAGATGCTGTGGTTGCAGCTTTTCACGGCTTCCTTAGACAACTTCTGCGCCTCCTCCTAACAACCCCCCCCCCCAACTCACATCTTTTTTTCTCTCCTCCTTTCCTTCCTCCTGCTCCCTCTATCAGAAGTGGAAGTGTGGATGAGCTGTGAACGGACCCCCAAAGCCAGTTTCCTGCAAAGACGGAAGGAAGGTGTCCACCGGAATAAGCAAGTATCTCTGCCTGCTCAGCTAGCTTGACAAAGGGATTTGGCCCTTGTTACCTGCCTGACGCTGGCTGAAAGCTTACTCTTCTAGAAACAGCAGGCCCAGGGAGCCCTGCCCACCCCTCCCACAAGAATGCAAACTAACAATTGGCTATTAATTTCCAGTAGGAGGAACAGGAACCCATTCAGCCAGGAAATCTAAATTGAAGAGTGATTAAGTAATTCAAGCTCCCTGGCCCCTTTAACTTCCAGGATGGCAGATGGCTCTGCATTCCTCTGAGAGACCATTTAGCCACCGGTTTTGGGAGGGGACTTCACTTTTAAATGAGGTGCCTCCCTGTTCTCTGAGGTGGTTAAGCCAGACCTCTTGGTTTGGAATCCTGCTCTGCCACTTTCTGTGTGACTTTGGGCAGATTACTCAGCTCTCTGTGCCTCAACTGAAAAACGGAAATAATAATAGAACCAGTCTCACACTGTTGTTGTTTTTTTTGTGGTATTGTGAGAACTATATTAGTTGATATTTGTAATGTGCTTAGAATGATGTACACATTTTTAAAGATTAAACTTTTAAAACAAACATATTATCTAGCTGCAGGTTGGTACTTGCTTCTGTCTTTTCCTGTTCTCAGGATACCTGTCACTGGACAGAAGGAATGGATTTTGTAAAAAGGCTTCAGAGCAGGAATTTTGGGGCCAAATGGCCTCAGTTCAAATACTGACTCCGCCACTTAATTAGAGGTTGTCAGCTTCTCTCTCTGGTCCTCAGTTTCTTCATCCATAAAATGGGGTTGCGATTGTAGCTGTTTCTCAGAATGGTCTCAGGGAATGAGCTGGGTCAAGTTCTTAGTGTAGTGCATGGAACAAAGGAAGCACTCACCACACACTAAATTTCAGCTCTTATTTTCAGGCATTCTGAAAAAAAAAAGTGCTGTATAAACACAGCAATTTTGATTGCACAAGTTAAAATAATGCCGAAGCTTACATATAGAGCAAATGTGGCCCGAGTCTCAAGCCAGCCCCTAGAGTTACCACAATCTTGTCAGCATGGCGGGGCATGGAAGGAAGAGCTCCGTCAGCTCTTTTGCCTTCGGGTTCCGGCTCTTCTGCTTGCTAGAGGCGTGATGTTGGGCCAGTTAACATCTCCAAACCTCGATGTGTTTCCTTCCTCCCACCTTTCCTTCCTTCAATAAAGATTTATTGAGTGTCTACTCGGTGGAGGCGCAGCGCCAGGCTCTGATCTTCCCCTAAGGGACAAGTCAGTGGTGCATCCCAGGCAGGCTGTAAGAATTAAAGGAGTCCCGGTCTGCTGGGAGCCTAGCCTGGGACCTGGGCCCCGTGTGCCCTGCTCATGCTGGTTTCCTATCAGATGTCCTCAGACACATCCACAGTCGGTTTCCTCATCCCTTCTCGTGGCTGGTTCTTATCCTTCTCTCTAGTCCAGCTGAGGCGCTTGGGCAGGTCAGGGGAAATAATTGGTCAAGGTTCATCGTTTTGTTTCTGCAATGGAAAGTAGGCAGGGACATTTTTTCCCAGTAAATTTAGGATACTGTCAGTAGGTTAGTCACCCCCAAAATTAAAAAAAGCAGAAAGCACGGTCTACTGAGTAGACTCAGTTAAGATTTCCCCTTGATCTTATTTAGTCCCGGGCCCTTTTCAAAGCAAATTTGACCAACATGCAATTCTTCTGTCCAGGACAGCATTTCCTCATTTGTAGTCCATGGAACACTAGATCCTAAACTGTTAATAGAATTCCATGGAAAGAAATGAAATTATTGAATGTTTCTTCCTGGCGGATCACTTCCAAGTTCTTAATACATGAATGCATATTATGCTATTGTATGCAGTGTTCCCATAAATTATTTGACTAAGGAACCTTTCTCCAGGAAGACTAACCACATCCTGTGGTATTACCCTTCCTCGGAGGCCAGTTTAAGAAATGTCCATCTAGGAGATCTAAGCCAGACTCCATGGACGAAAGCCATGCTGAAGCACCCAAACTCTAGCAACACAAGTATTATATTTATAAGAAGTGAAACAGGTGTTGAGTGAGGGGCTGGTCTATGTTCTTGTCAGACCAGAACTGCCCCCGTTAATGCTGGAGAACAAACAGAGAGTTCTTTGTAAACGGCATCCATTGACGTGATGGCTTGGCTTCTCTTGACTTTGTGAGCCACTCAGGCACTGCCAGGTACAGTTGTCCTAGGGGACAGAGCATCTTTGCTCTGCCCACTTTTTACTGCTGCAGAACTCTCCTCATTTCCCACATCCAGCAGGCAGCTTCCCTATGGTTGGTGGTTTGGGTGAGAACATTTATCTTCCCTCAAAAAGCTCTGCGACTTCCTTTTCCTAAATTGGGAGGTCAAGATGACTAAAAGTTGGGAAGAACTTACAGTGAAAAATAAAACCTTGTAATTTGTGGTTATTTCTACCTCTGAAGAGTTGTGTGACCTTGGAAAGGGACTATACCATTTATTTTAGCCTCAATTTCTTCGTCTGTAAAATGGGGATAATAATAGCATGCATGTTGTGCTGCTGAGGAGTGAGATACTGCTTGCAAAGCACCTGGCATGGTGTCAGCACTTTGTATGCCTGCAATTAATGCTCATGCCAGTTGTGATTGTTATTACAGAGTCCACACTGGTGTGTGTGTGTGAGAGAGAGAGATAATAGAGAAAGAGAGAGAGAGGCAGAGAGAAGGGAGAGAGGAAGGAAGAGTGAAGCATACATAATGCTTAGGGTATAATGGGAATTCCATCTTGCAAAGGAAGCTTTAGATTAAAATGGAAAATGAATAAATTCTCTACTAATGCTGACTCTTTCACCTAAAAAGGTAATTTATAAATGTGATTCTAGACAGAGTCCCAAGGACCAATGTTATTTATTAAACACGAATATCTTAGTTTACACATCAATCTCTGGAAAATATAGTTAGTATGAGTCAATCCCCAAAAGCTTACTTTACATGGGATGCACCTTGTGGGGGTCTCATGGTACCCAGGAGGCTGAGTTGGTGGTGAGAGGGTTGTTTGGGGGGCATTGACTCTGAGGAAAGAGGCCAGTGGCCGCAAGGGATTTTCCATCCGACCGCTTGACCATAGTCTAGATGAACAATCTGGACAAGAACCCTTCTGCAGCTGTAATCCGTCTGTCTCTTTCTCCTTGTTTCTCCTTTTCCCTTCGGTCCCCTCCCCACTTCCTCCCTCCTGTTGCCCAACAGGAATAAATAAGCATAAACTCGCTCTTGCTTATTCCACTTGCCTTTGTGTACGTCCAATGCAGACTATTGTCTTATGTCACCATATTGCTAGAATTATGCTCCTTATTGTTATTTTATCTGTTTTTGAAGAAGGGAGAGTATAAATGTCATGTCTTTATTTTAGAATTATCATTTTATTGTCATATTCTTGGACCACCTATTGAAGTCTCCTTTATTTACAACAGTATTTTTGAACACAAAAATACTTTTGTATATTTGTATTGCAGTACTACAATAAATATTAGAGCACTGAAAAAAAAAGAAGCTAAAACATATGTGAACCCAACTGAGAATTGAGCACAATACTAGGCTTTACCATAAAGTAATTGGGATTCATTATCTAGGAAAACAAACATTACAGAGAATAAACACAGAAAAATCTCTTATTTTTAATCTGGTGCTCATTACTTTTCCATTGTCTCTACACTGTGCCAAGCCCTATGCCAAATATTTCACGTAATTCCCCTAAACCTCATTGAGACCTTAGAAAGTCCCTGAACACCAGGTCGTGTCTGCAGCTGAGATTCCGATGGCTCAGGAAACTGCCCACTAGGTCTAAACCAAAGTTTAGGCTTCTTCCCCAGAAGGAAATATTTTTTGGCTCTTATGAAGAGGGATAACAATTCTGCTCAAGATATCTGCGGTGTAAGGGCAGCTTTACATGCATGCTATACCCCACTGTCTCAAATTAAAGGGGCCTCGGGGCCTCTCACAGAAACAAGGCCAAAGGGGCTTCCTGACAGCTGGGGCCAGGAAGAGGTCTCTCTTTCCCCCTCGCCCTCTCCCTCGCCCTCTGTGTGTGTCTGTGTGTGCATGTGCACACACATGTGCAACTTTCCTGTTATGAGATCCTCACTCTCTGAGGATCATTCATTCATTCCTGCAACAAGTATTTGCTGAGCTCCTGTGTGACATGGAGATCGTGGGTAATGCTGACAGGTGGTTTCAGCAGGATGGAGAGGATGAAAGCCTGACTGGAGAGGGTCCGAGAGAGAAAAAGAAAAGAAATATCAGGGACAATGAAAATTCTTTCAAGTTGTTTGCACCACATAAACCAGAGGGTGGGGGTCGGGGGACATGCTCCATGCTCCACTAGGAGATGAGGAGGGTAGGGGACAGGGTCTGGTGCTCAGTGGAAGGTGTGGCCCCAGGTTTGGCACTGGCAGTTCATCCCCAGCAACAGGAGGGAGGCAGAAAGTGGCTGCAGGTTCTAGCAGGTGACTGGGCACCGTAGCGCCAGTCTTTACGTCTTAGCTCAGGCTGCTGCAACAAACACCACAGATAGGAGGCCTAAACAGCAGCCATCCGTTTGCTCGCAGTTATGGGGGCTGGGAAGTCCAAGATCAAGGTACTGGCAGATTTAATTCTTTGTGAGGGCTCTCTTCATGGTGTGTAGGTACCACTTTCTTGCTCTGTGTTCACATGACCTTTCTTGGGTAGAAGAGAGAGAGAGAGAGAGATCTTGTGTCTCTTTCTCCTTTTAAAGGGGAACTAATCCCATCTGAAGGCCCCATCATCAAGACCTCATGACCTCATGATGCCCTAATTACCTCCCAAAGTTGCCTCCTCGAAGTGTCATCCCACTGGGGACAAAGGGTTCAACATATGACCTGGAGGAGGGACCACCAACATTCAGTCAATATCATTATGGACATTTTTTATTAGCTGTTTCTGTATTTTCATGCAAAGAGGGAAGGAAGGGTCTCAGGTGAGAGTGAGGATGTGGGAGAAAATTTTGGAACGTGGGAGCCAGTGGGAGAGTGAACAGACTGGAGACGTTTATTTGACGTGGGTGCAGAGCAGCAGGGTTGTGTGCATTTCTCCAGCCATGTTTCTACGGATGCAGGCGCTGAGTAGGAGAACAGACGGACTGAACAACTTTGACTTAGCAAAGCAAATAGAATGAAGTGAGAAAGGGGCAAGGGAGTCCAGGATGCATGCAAGGAAGTTAACATAATAATGGAATCTACTCTGGGTGAAGAGAGAAGTAAGGACATGAAAGGACTGAGAGAACATAAAAAGGCCGTATATCTCAGGGACTTGAAGAATTATAGGAGTCAGAGTCCTGGAGGGAGTGAACTGGAAAGTGAGAGCGTGGGATAGGGTGGCAATAGGAAATGACAAGGTCAAGGCTGACCATGAGAGTGAAAATCCATGGTGAGTGTGGAAGACAAGGTCACTGGGGCAGAAGTCAAGGATCTGAGGTGCCAGGATATTGAATAGGATTCTTCCTATGGACACTGAAATGACCACAAATTATGATGGGAGCAGTAGCTAAGAGTGTGACCATGAACCAGGCGTTAAAGCTTCAGGGGAAGGACGGGGTAACCCAAAAGTCGGCCATGACCACAACGAGGAGGGGAAATGAAAAGAATAGCCTGATGTTCTGGTGGGTATTTTTAGGGAGGAACTGTGGTTTTAAAGTGGCACAGGGAGCAAGGAAAACGACCACTCTGCCTCACCGTCCAGTGACACAGGAGGGTGGGAGAGAAAGTACCACCGTCTGGGAAGAATTGTGGGGAGGTAAAGCAGGGTTCATTTAGAATAGCGATCCTCAAAGTGTGGTTTGGAAGCACCAGGGAGTCTCTGAAACCTGTCGGAGACTCACATGTCCCAAACTATTTTCACGGTAATCCTAAGCTATTATTTGCCTTTCACCCTCATTCTCTCACAAATGTACAGTGGATTTTTCCAGAGGCTGTATGATGTGTGATAACACAACAGATTGAATGCAGAAGTGGATAGGAGAATCCAGCTGTCTTCTATTAAGCCAGAAGTTAAAGAGATTTGCAGAAATGTAAAACCATGCCATTCTTTCCATGAGTTCAAAAAATACATAGTTATTTTTCATAAAATATGTTGTGATAGTTTTATTATAGTTATTTTAAAATTGATAAATTAATTTTAATGGTTCATTTCAAATCCAGTAAGAATTGGCAGATTGAACCTACACACAAAAGCTCTTTGGGGTCCCCAATAATTTTTAAGAGTATCCTGAGACCAAAATGTGTGAGAACCATTGAATTAAGGCATAAAGTCTAATGAAACATTCAGAAAAAAACAAGGTGAGGGTATAGGGTATTTTGCTGATGATGGACTATGAGTTGCTGACCACATACAACAGAAGGCTTTGGAGGATGGGGAAGGGCTAGGAGACAGTTAAGAAATGGGAATGCAAAAGGCCGTGTAGTGATGGCAGTCTAGGGGATGAAGGGTAACCTTGAACCTTGGTTTCTTGTATTGCCAGGAAGCCAGGAGTACCCTGAGCCAGCTCCTGCTGGGGACTGGCCAACTTACACAGTCACTAAGTCCCTTAGTTTCAGTTCACGAAGGGCCGTCTGATTGGCGCTCCTCACCTGCCTGCCGCCAGGAGCAGCCATCTGCCACAGGTCACAGGATGATCTGCTGCCCCACTCTGCAGAACCGGAGGTGTGTGATGATTTCTAAAGGAGGGGTATAACATGGTTGGGCATTCCCAAACGCCTGCTACAGTGACGAAGGAGAGTGATGACAGTTTTTTTTAACAACTTTGAGTATTTCTTTGGGTGTTTCCCATTCAGTCCTGCCTTAGGTGCAGAGGTGGAGTGATGGTGTGCCGATCTTAAATTGTGACATAAAAACTGGGATACGTGGTTTGCCGTGAACATCTTCCATCATCTGGATGCAGGGCCTTCTGAGAGATGAAGTGGGCAATATAATGCCAGCATCTTTGGATGTGTATAGCCAGATTCCTACCTCACTGGGGAAAGTATGGAGATGGATCTACACCAATGGTTGGCTGGTGAAGGAGCTAGCCCAGAGAATATTTAGGTCAAGTCTGCCATGTTGCAGAACTCCAGGAGACACCATTCGCACATGGTTCCAGTGGCCGATGTGCCTTGCAGTTATGCAGTAATGCAGAAGCCCTGGTATGAGATCCTTCCCTGGGCATTTCAATATCTTATGGCCACACTGTTTCCTCTACCATCATTTCACCATAGTCTCAAATGGACAATTCACTTATTTATATTTCTTTATTTATCAACAGGCCAATATATTGCATTTAGAAATGTGTTTCAATGGGCCACATTTGGAGAATGTATTCAAGAGAGTGCTTATTTCTCCACCCTCCGCCCAGAAACTGAGTAGGGTACATAAATCAATTTCCCTCTCTGCTGCATAATTCCCATCAGCCTTCAAAACATGCCTTGCTATTTTATCATCCAATTAAAAAGAATCAGTCAAATAATCAAATCAACAGAATTTCTCTTGACCCTGCATCCCCCTCCAGGTACAGTGCCATTTCTCTGCTTTCCTTTATAGCAAAACTCTTGAAGGAGTGGTTAGTATTCTCTGTCTTCATTTCAACTCTCTTTCTTTCCTCAGCCCACTCTGTCGGGATTTCCTCCCGTGCCACTTCACTGATAGGACCTTTATCAACATCACCAATGACCCATATCTTGCCAAAGAAAAGTTAATTCACATTTTGCTTGAACTTCTGACAGCACTGGACATACTTAACCAATCCTTCCTTCTCCAAACACCTTCTCTCAGTCAGCTTCTATACTCCACCCTCTTGGATTTCCTGGCCTCATTAGCAACTTGCTTCTCTTTTCTTTTACTAGAAAAGTTGGTTCCTTTTCTTTTACTAGATCCTCTATTTTTCCTGGCATCTCTTCTCCATCCGTAGTTATTCTCCAGACTGCCTTGGTTTTCCTGCAGAAGTAATGCCACTGAGTGCGGTTGGTAGGGCATGTGAATGTCTCACACAAGATGGACAGCAATTCGAACATTTCACCTAAAATGTTATATGGTTTGCTTGAGTGTGATATTATTACGTTACAGAATTACATGCTATTGGTTTTGTAATAAAAGATTTTTACAAATAATAAACAAGGGATGTTATTTGTGCCAGACCCTGTATATGTGCTGAGAGGTCTGAAATGTATCTCTCGGGCCCTCAATGCCATCTCATATATTCAAATGTCTACTTGACATCTTTCCTTGGCTCTCAACCAGGTGTTTCAGACTTAGCTAAAGCAGAGCTATTGATTCTCCTAACTTCACTCTCCACCCTGTTTTTCCCATCCTAGTAAATGGCACCCCTGTACAGACCATTGCTCAAACAAATAGAAGTATCACGCATAACCCCTATCTTTTCCTCACACATGCAACTAATCAGAAAGTCCCATCATTTCTAGTTCCATAATGTTCTACAGACATAGTTAGTGCAAGCCTATTCCTTTGTTTACCGTGGCCACTTTCTTAAAGAGCTGAAAGCCCTTACTTTTGCCCTTTTTCCAGTTTATCTACCACATATCAGCCAGAGGATCTTTCTAATACAGACATTAGTCATGTCACTTCATACCTAAAACCCGCTGGTTATTTCCCACTGTGACCAAACTTTTACCATAATTTATCAGGTCTTGTATGATCTGATCCTAACCTATTTCTTGTATCTCATCTCAAGTTCCCTTCTCCATCTGTATGCTATCTTCAATCCTCTTGGCCTTCTTATTTTCCCCTCTAACTTACTAAGCTTCTTCTTTTTTAAAAATATATTTTATTAATTATGCTATTACAGTTGTCCCATTTCCCCCCTTTATTTCCCTCCACCCTGCACACACGCCTTCCCACCCGAATTCCAACCCACCTCCCTGCCCTTAGTTCATGTCCATGGGTCATACATATAAGTTCTTTGGCTTCTAAATTTCCCATGCTATTCTTAACCTCCCCCTGTCTATTTTGTACCTACCATTTATTCTTCTTATTCTCTGTACCTTTCCCCTCATTCTGCCCCCTCCTCCTCCCCACTGATATTCCTCATGTGATCTCCATTTCTGTGATTCTGTTCCTGTTCTAATTGTTTGCTTTTGTTTTTGTTTTTTTAGGTTCGGTTGTTGATAGTTGTGAGTTTGTTGTCATTTTACTGGTCATATTTTTTATCTTCTTTTTGTTAGATAAGTCCCTTTAACATTTCATATAGTAAGGGATTGGTGATGATGAACACCTTTAACTTGACCTTATCTGGGAAGCACTTTATCTGCCCTTCCATTCTAAATGATAGTTTTGCTGGATAGAGTAATCTTGGATGTAGGTCCTTGCCTTTCAAGACTTTGAATACTTCTTTCTAGCCCCTTCTTGCCTGAAAGATTTCTTTTGAGAAATCAGCTCATAGTCTTTTGGGCACTCCTTTGTAGGTAAATGTCTTGCTGCTTTTAAGATTTTCTGTTTATCTTTAATCTTGGCTAATGAAATTATAATGTGCCTTTGTGTGTGCTTCCTTGGGTCCAACTTCTTTGGGACTCTCTGAGCTTCCTGGACTTCCTGGATGTCTATTTCCTTTGCCAGATTGGGGAAGTTCTCCTTCATTATTTTTTCAAAAAAGTTTTCAGTTTCTTGCTCTTCCTCTTCTCCTTCTAGTACCCCTATGATTCGGATGTTGGAATGTTTAAAGTTGTCCCAGAGGTTCCTAAGCCTCTCCTCATTTTTTTGAATTCTTGTTTCTTCATTTTGTTCTGGTTGAATGTTTCTTTCTTCCTTCTGGTCCAAACCATTGATTTGAGTCCCAGTTTTCTTCCCTTCACTGGTGGTTCCCTGTACATTTTCCTTTATTTCACTTTTCATAGCTTTCACTTTATCCTCTGTTTTGCGACCACACTCAATGAGTTCTGTGCGCATCCTGATTACCAGTGTTTTGAACTGTATATGTGATAGGTTGGCTATGTCTTCATCGCTTAGTTGTATTTTTTCCGGCACTTTGATCTGTTCTTTCATTTGGGCCATATTTTTTTGTCTTGGCGCACCTGTTACGTAGTAAGGGGCAGAGCCTTAGGTATTTTATAGGTCGGGGCAATCCACATCACTGCATTGTGATGCTGTATGTGGGGGTGGGATCCGAGAGGGAACAGTGCTACTTGCTCAGCTATCTCCCAGCTTTCGGTTACTTGTCCCGCTACCCACAAGCAAATTGGGCCCTTCTGGTGCTGATTCCGAGTGGATAGGTTTGTGTACATTCGAGGACCCTGTGGGTCTCTCCAATGAACTCTCTTGTGAGGCTGGGAGTTTCTCCTGCTGCCTCCATTCCCACAGGTGTTTTCAGTCAGAGGTTTGGAGGCTTTATTTCCCCTTGCTGGAACCCTGGGTTGCATCGTCTGTCTCACTCCCCAGTTGTTCCTCCCAGTTTATCTGCATGCGAATGTGGGGCCACCTAGTCTGCCAGCCGCCACCTTGCCTCAAGTCCTGTCCATGCTGGCTTCCCATCTCCACCCCTCCTACTGGTCTGGATGATGTTTCTTCTTTAATTCCTTGGTTGTGGGACTTCCATACAGTTCGATTTTCTGGCAGTTCTGGTTGTTTTTTGTTTTTAAATTTGTTGTTGTCCTTCTTTATGTTGTGTGAGGAGGCACAGTGTGTCTACCTATGCCTTCATCTTGGCCGGAAGTCCCCAGGCTTCTTCTTGACTCGAGGCCTCTGTACTGGTCATTTGTTCTGTTTGGAATGTACTTCTGTTCCAAAGGAATGCCCCTTTTCTTTTATTTAAATCTCAACTCCAAAGCTATCTTCTCTGAGAGACTATCCTGATGACTTTAAGTGAAGTCCCTTTCTTCTTCTCCCTAGTCACTCTAGAATTCCACTTCGTCCTGGTCATGGCACAGAATGGTATTTCAAATGACGTCCTTAATGAGTTTGTTTCCATATTTATTGTTTGCCTTCTGCCTGTCGACGTTTGAGACTTTGTGTTCCTTGTTCACTGTGGCACTCCCAGTACTTGATACTAACAACTGACCAGTCAGTATTTGGCAACCAACTCACTGATTTGGAATTGTGGAAAGGAATAATTGAAATTTGGATAATCCAGGGGAAATTTGTATAAGGTTGCTATAATTCTTTTCACATTTTTAAAAAGATTAAATTAATTTATTTTTAGAGAGAGGGGGAGGGAGGGAGAAAGAGAGGGAGAAAAACATCAATGTGTGGTTGCCTCTCACGCACCCCCTGCTAGGAACCTGGCCTGCAACCCAGGCATGTGCCCTAACTGGGAATCAAACCGGTGGTGACCCTTTGGTTCACAGGCGCGCAATCCACTGAGCCACACCAGCCTCTCTTTTCACATTTAAGATTTGCTCATTCAAGTCATTCTCAAAATACAATCAGATCAAACTGAATACCAGCCCCATTAGAATGAATGACAGATATTTCCCAATGTCAAAGACAAAAAAGAGAGTAAAAACAACATACCAGAAATACCCCACTGTTATCAAGAAAAAGATGAAAACTATGTTTTGTTTGTATCCTCCAAAATTCTTCCAAAAACCAAATTTCAAGGTTCTCAGTGTTTCTACTGTGGAAGTTGAAAAGAGAGCAAAAGGCAGGTCACTTAATTTTCATTTGTGTATTTGGTTTTCCTGCTGTAGCAAAGGTCACTGATTTTACACCCTGGTGTGAGATCAGATGCTGAGCTGATTTCTCAAATGGTCCTGTTTTTATGGACAGTGTAATCCTGTTGATATATATTGAGTGCTTATGCAAGTTCTATATTTAGATTAGTATTTCTCATGAGTAACTATATTAACTTGTTTTATGACTGGAACTCTGGAAACCTGAAAAAGTGTGAGCTTTAAGTCTGCAGAGGCCTGGGGGACCTGCTGTGCCCCTCACAACCTCTGTACCAGGCATCAGCGAAGGCTCGTTCCAGGGCCTCCATTTTCCCATCTGTATAGAGGGGACAACTTATGGAAGCATACGCTGTTTCCTTCACTGGAATAATTTTCTGACGTGGTGCGAGACACTGAAGTATCATGGAAGGAGGCCCAAACTGCAGATCAGACCTTGAACACCTTAATTCACCAGACATTTATTTCCTACCTACTGTAGATCAGATCCTAAGGCATTAAATGCTATGATTCAGTAAAACTGAAGTGAATTTCACTATTATTCAGAGATGGAAGTAGTAAATCAGACCAAGAGGGAGGATAGTGTAGTTCAAGAGCACTGAATTGGGATCAGGGATCCCTGCCCTGTCCTTTCTTGTCTGTGTGTAACTTCGGACAAGCACCTAACCCTTCCCTGAACTCAGTCTGATAACATTTGGGGGACAGAAATATGCGATGGGGGATGGGGTGGACAGGCATTGTTATGGGAACAAAGGAGAAATGGAAGAACAGGCCTCTGGAAGAGCAGGAAGTGGATGGCGGTTTTGATGCCAAGGCAGCCCCCTAGGGAGGCTCTCTGCCTCTTCTCCCTGTCGGATGCCCACTGGCCTCCGCTCCCCGCACCGCCCCCCCCCCCCGACCTCCCCAGTTTCTTTTACCTCAGTACTGTTCAAATTATGTGAGGCCAAGCAAATCTTGGTTAAAAAACCTTGTTGCCATGGAGCTGGGGAAACGGTATGAACCCCTGCCATCTTACGGCATAATTGCTGCTTGCTCACACCTCCGGCCCCTCCTGATGCGCGCCAGCATCAGCATCCCTTCTGTAGCTGCAGGAGGGCGGGAGGAGATGGGTGAGCAGGCCGGGAGCAAGACCAGAGGCGGTGCCCCGGCCTGCGGCAAACTGGAAACTGTGCGCCCCGTCCGAAGGGGAGAGAAGGGCTTCAGCTCGACCTGACTGCGGCCGTGCAGGCCTGCGGCACCATGGATGGCAGGTTTCCCGGTTTCTCCAGGCAAGCTGAAAATCTGTGTTTTTTATGAAGTTTTCTGATTTTTTACGTATGAGCAATTATTTCTAAAAATGTTGACACAATGGCGATCAAACTATCTACATCTAATATACATCTAGCTGGTCCTCCCAGACCTGCGGTATAATTATAGTAATAATAGCTTAATATCTGTTGAATGCCAGCAGAGATTCTAAGTACTTTCCCTGTAGGAATTCATTAAATCCTCATAACAACTCCAGGAGATAGCTACTACAGTGTCCTCACTTTCATGATTGCAAACTGAAGCACAGCAAAATTAAGTAAATTGGTTCTTATCCTGCAGCTAGTGAGAGGAGGCAGGGCACACACCTTGACCTACTGACTCCTGGCTTTGGCTGGTAAGCCCTGGCTGCCTGGAAGACCCAGCTTAGCTCCCCTCCCAGATGACCGCCTCCTCAAGCTTGTCCTTCCCCAGCACGTGCCCAGGGCCAAGTTCTTTCACTGTACATGATTCCTGGGGTAAGATTTAAAGTCTCTCCATCATTCCGGGGTTTGTACCGAGAAAACTGCAGCTTTCACTGATGTCACTGGACAAGTGGGGCACCCAGAGCTTCATCAATCCCCCTCCCCGTTGGGCCCACCACGCCCAACAACTCTTACGTAGGCTTTGTAAGGTCCCAGTGCTAGAAATAAACCTGATTTTTTTTCTCTGTTTTGACTTAAAAAGACACATCTTTTCTTCAGCAAATGTCACTGTGGTTTCAAAGCCTAAGTGTGACATGTACGCGGGCAGCGTTTTTAAAGTATTTCCTGCTCAACCATAGGGTGAAATTATGCAAGCCAGTGAGTCCTGAAAACAGCTGCATCAAATTCTTAACACCTGCAAAAAAAGATTTGAAAATAATTTTACATTGTTTTTAATTTGGGGATGGTTTGGTTTTCTGTTGTTTCGAACTCTGAAGGACCACCCAATTTATGAAAACTTCAGTTGAGAATTTGGGAGCTTTAAAAAGAGGTTTGCAAATCTGAGGGAAAGACTTCACTGAATTTGTATTTTCATGAATGCACTAAAAACAACTTCTGGAATGGGCCTGGGGTCTGTTCCTTAAAACAAAAGTGCCAAGCTCCAGTTCTCTAGTGAACCTCGGCATCATGCTTGGGCTTCTCGGTAGTGTTTCCTGTCGTGGGGGCCTGTGGGGGGGGGGGTTGATACCATCGTGGGGGGTGGGGGGTCTTGTCTTGTGTGAGGGAAACGCAGGACTGAGCTCCCTTGACCTGTTGCATCCTCCCGGCTTTTCAAGTTAAAGAGTTGGATTTCCTGAAATTGTTGAACTGGATGTCGATGCAGGCGCCCCCTTTCCCCTTCTCCCCCTCCCTAGCAGGGCGCGAGTTGCTGCTGGGGAGGATTGGGATGGAGGGCGGTGGGAGCCCTTGGAGAGAAACCGAAGCGATGAACCCAGGACAGGAAAAGTGGGAGGAGGAGGAGGCGGGGGTGGAGGGAGGGGAGGAGGCGGTAAGCTGAGAGAGGAGGGAAACGTGTCACCGTCCCGGCTCTGGGAGCTCCGCAGCCGTTGGGTTTGTGGACTCGCACGGGAGAGCACTTGAGGCTGGATGGGACCCTGCGGAGGGGAGAGCTACGAGAGGACCGAGGTGGGTGAGCTGGACGGAGCGCGGCGGGGAGTGCCAGCCAAGTCGCTCCTTTCTCTCGGGTGAGAAAACTTTCTCGGGAAGACCGGAAACTTTTTCCAGGGCTCGCTGAGGCTGGGGAGGAGGTGAGCTGCGGGTATGCACGACTCGAAATGACTCACTCCCGGGACCCAAGGGGGTGACTGGGGAAGTCTCCGGAAGGGGCAGAGTCGTTGGCTCAGCAGTGGCACAGGATTGAGAACAAAATCGCCGGGCACGCCAGGCACAATCCGGTGGGGCACAGGGAAACGGGAAGTCACATTTGGGGCAACTGGCTAGGTATCCCCGCGAGGTTGAGTATCTTTGGATCGGACACTGCCTGCAGGCGTAGAGGACTGGACTCGAGAGCCCCTAGTGGGGAGGGGGAAGGCATGCCCCGTGTCCGCGACTTACTGTGGGTGAGGCACCACTGTGGGCTGGGATGGGGGATGCCACCAATCGTGGGACCCAGGCTGAGTCAAGAGATCGAAAAAGAAAGTTTGCTTGTCTCTCTCATTCCCCATCGGCCTGTAGGGCAGCCCCGAAACAGCCCATTTTTTCCTGCTGTCCCCTTTTTTTCCGGAGGGAGGCGTGGGAGGCGAATGCAGGGAAGGCAGCAGCTTTGTCCCGCGTGCGCGCGGCTGGACGTGCGCCGACTGGGGGCCGGGGCGCTGCACTCGGGAGACCGGGCTGGGGCGGGTGGCTCTCTGCTCCTGCGGCATCTCCTTTTGCTTCATCTTTCCCGCCCGCCTTCGATTTGGCCAGGGTTTCCCCTGCGCGCCTACTGTGCACGCGCATCGTGCTCACTGCGCACAGGGGGCGCTCTGGAGCCCCCCGCCCTAGTGGCTGCCGATTCTGCCTTCCCAGCTTTCCTTCTAGGGGCGGCCACTCCGGGTCATAACTGGTTGTGTACTTGGAAATAGTGCTTCAGGAGTCGGCCCTGGTTGGCACTAGGGTTTTCCCCTGCCCTCGGTCACATGCCGCTGCCTCTACCCCCGCGGTGCCAGGAACCCGCGTTTTGTTCGTCAGCAGTGAGGCGGCGAGTATTTATAGATGCCACTGCAATCCTGCGGTACGCAAGGTTTCAATTACTGCGATACACCCTATAAGACCGACGACTCACGCACGGCCGCTCAGCGGAGCGTCTGCTCAGAAGGCCAGCACGGAAAAAGCTCCGGGCTGCAGGTACCCTAGCTGAGGCGCAGTTCTGGACCAGACCGCACATGCAAAGTCAAATGACCCGTGCAAAGGACCAAAGCAATCACGAAAGCTAAGGGTACAGATAGTCCCCCATCTTCTGCCCTCCACCCCCACCAAAGGGTGCTTGCTGATCAAGCTTTGGAGATTGCCCTTTTTGACCTCCTTTCGGTGATGCTGACCACCCTGCGTTGCAGACTTGACATTTCATTGGCCTAAATGCGGCAAAATGTCACAGGGCTGCGCTCTGGTAAATTGTTGTTCTAGGGTGGGTGGCTGTGTTGGTAACATGTGGCAGCATGTGAGTCAGGAGGGGAAATGGGGTTTGCAGAAGCTACTTCAGCCACGTTTTAAAGTTAGCTTGTGGTGTGAGGTTCCCAGCGTGACCAAGGACCGCGTGGCGCTCCTCTGTGGAACCTGGCTGGCCTGTCTTCTCTGGTTGCAGGATTGAGCTGTAGAATCTGACCTAGGGTGCTGTACAGAGCATGGGATGTAGCAAAGAAGGGAAACAATGCTTGGTCAATTCACAAAGTCGTCTTCGGTTTTTCCGATGGCATCTTTTCAGTATTTTATTGATGCTTCTGATAGCCAGAACCATTAACAGTGCAAAAAAGAAAGGCAGTAGAGAGACATTAGTCCATCTTTCTTACTTGCTCTCCCTCTCTCTGTCTTTCTCTCTCTCTTCCTTCTATCTTTCCTTCTTCCTTTCCCTCCTTTGTCACATAATACACAGTGGCTCAATTATTGGGAAAAAAAATTCTAATCCTGTCTTTAGAATCCTTTTAAACTGCTATGTGAAAATTTCATGCTGGTCATCCAGACCAAAACTATAATCTTTTTTGTTTATTGATGATGTATGTGTAATATTTAAACCATTTATCAATAGAAAATTGAATTTAGTAAGGACTTTATGGATTTCTTAATTATTTCTCTAGCTTAAGGTTTTGTGGTCGGCACGTACATATCACCCTGTGGCCATTCCTTTCGTACTGCCGTAGTACAAGGTAAAATATACCAAAATCTTTCTAGGATTGCACACTTTTCCCTTTTAGACTTTTTTTTTGCAGAGCTAGGTCAGCAGAGAATTGATTTGAGAAATAGAGTTTGAGTCCCTCTGAAAGTCACCTACTGTGCTTCCTCTGTCACTAACAGTTTGTTCCCTAGAGTTGCCTCTCCATATACACAATGCAAATGCTGGTTAAAAACCGTGCTTACAGAAACTGTCATTTGTTAACAAGTTAGTGTGAATCCATATCTCAGTTTGCTGAAATGTGGGAATAAGTATTTTGTGAGTTTTTAAATGGGAGATGGGGTTAAGAATTTGGGAACAGAGAGAGTGTTTCCCTCTTTAAAGGCAAGATCCCACTTGGAGCCAAGAGGGAGGATGGGAGCGTAGATGGTGCTAAGTGATGGTGGCACATTAGCGGTGAGCTTGAGTTAAGTCATGTGTTTGTTAAGGGCTGGGAATCCAAGGTTTGCTTTCAAACTTGAACAGTTAAATGAGCCAACTCATGTACTGGGCAAATACTGTGAGCCAGGTACCACCATGGTAACGTCATTTGAGCCTTCCAACCACCTGAGTGGTTCGATATTCTATTCTCTACTTTAAGATGTGAAAATGGAGGCTTAAAGAGGCTCTTTACTTTCCTGACGTAACACAGCCTTTAACTTAAGTTCCTTGTTCTTTCCAGTACATTTTGATCTCTAACCTTGAAGGCCTTCTGCGAAGAACCCAGGGTCACAGGACTCAAGAAGATCCTAGGTGGAAGTTTCCGGATCGGAAGCTGATACCAGAGCAATGCAGAAACTCTGAAAGGAGGGGACAGGACCAGGACGGGAGGTGGGTGAACAATGGAGGAACTGAAGGGACAGTCTGGATAATTCTGACCATAGTTATTCCATGGATGATGGGGAGAGGCTCTGTAGGTAGTGTGATCTGGCAGGGGATGGCTGTCGCATTGCAGAGCAGGACCTAGCGACTGGCCCCGTGTGCCAGACAAGGTGCCCGGAGGAGAAGGGCCAGGGAGGAAGTACCTTGCCCTCCCTTGGCTTGCCTTCTCCTGTGAAGATGCCTGGTGAGAATCCGCAGGTTAGAGTCGATAGAAATTAGGGCCCCCGTGAGACCTGTTTTCACTTTAATTGGACTTGGCCCTTTGAGGTGACATTTGTCCAGTCACTGTCTTTAAACACTCTTTTCTTATGCTTTGCCAGTTTTGGGCCTTTGTAGATCAATTCTTGCATTTTATTTAGAGGAGGGGGGGGAGAGAGAGTGTGTGTGAAGGTGTGAAAGTGAGAGAGGAGAAAGAAAGCAGAAGTTAGTGATTACCTAAATTGGATTAAGTTCTGTCTAGCAGGGTTTAAAGAAATACTGTTTGCTTTCTAATTACCATCAACTAGGAATTTAAATGGTCTATTAAATTTGACTTCTTTTTTTTTTTTTAATCCTTGATTGTTCCAGCTCCAACATATTCTGGGATTTTGGAGGCTTTTTTGTCTTCCTGAAATTCATAGAGGACATTCTCATCCTCTGTACCACCCCTTTGAAAAAAATACTGCATTTCTGTAGCAGGATAATAAATATTATATATACTGGTGTCATTCAAAAGCAGAAGCTCACAGCCGGGCTCAGCTGGCCCTGTCCGCCTCTGGAGAGCAAGCCAGCCAACCAGGTTCTTTGTCAGAAATGGAAGGACACCTGTGTGAAGCTTTTTGGATAGAGTATGGCTTGTTCATTTTTTTCCTATGGTGACAGGCTAGGCCTAGAATGAACATCAGCCGCCTTTACTCTGTGTTTGCACTTTGAAAAAAGATGTGAGTGCTCCTTATCAAAGTGTGTGGTGTGTGCGCTTTAGGGATGGGACTAGGCTGTGGCAAGTTGAGGCATCAAGGGGGTGAACCCTGGGGCATCCCCCCGCCCCCCCAGAGAGTGCCTCACTGGCCTGACCCTGTTCTTGGCCCTGGTGTGCCTAGGGGTCAGCTGTGCCCAGAGGGTTTTGGAGAACAATGAAACTCACCAAAAGATCTCTCTCTCTCTCTCCTTCTTTTGATCGCGGGCCTATGGGAAAACCCGGTCAACATCTACCCCCGCTGCTGCCCAATCAACCTGCTGTAATTATCTGTACAGTTTGTTTGTGTAGAATCATGCAATACATAAAAGCATGTATTGGTCTGTTTAGGCTTTCATTTTCTTTTCCTCTCCTCAGTTTTGAGGTGTGGAGATTTCTGTCACGCACCCGTCGGTATTCCGGTTCCCCTCCGGCTGCCTGCCAATCGCCCAGGCACTGGTTCCAGAACTGCCTCTAGTTTTGTTGGTTCTTTCTGCCAGGGGCCGGGTTCTGTGTTCTGTGGAAGGCTTCCGTGTCAGCAGTTAGGTTTCTAGCGAACACTGGGACTAAGGGGCCACTTTGGGCTCCCTCAGCCCTTCAGGAACTAGACTGTGTGTCAGCTTAAGCTGAGCCTGGGAGAATACCTGAGAGAATTTGTCTTCGTCGTTTTCCCAAGGACTGGGGCACAAGTCCAGCAGCGGCTGTGACGTGTGTCTGCATTTTTCTGCACTGAGCTGCCTCAGACCCTGCCACAACCTGTTCATGACCTCAGCTGCGTAAATCCTCCGTGTAAACCCTTTTACACTTGCTGGCTGATTCTAAATACTGCTTTGGAACTGGCTCAGGATCACTCCCCAGCTGTCTCTGGGGGAGACCGTGTCAACTGCTGCTGTCAGTGGGGAGGACTCTGCTCCGGCTCGCTGGCTGCTGCAATCCACCACTATGGCAGCTCCACGGTCACATCCATTGTAAAGTATCCGGAGGAAAAATTAGTGGGCACACATGGTACTCCTTTGTGGTGTTCTGAGATAAGTTAATAAAAAATTCCTTTAAAAAATGGTTATTCTATTACAGTTGTCCCAATTTTTCCCCGTTGCTCTCCCCTGCCCGCTGCCCCCACTCCACAGTCCGTCCCCGCCCTCTGTCCATGTCCGCGGGTCATTCGTGCCTGTTCCTTGACTAGGCTCTTCCCCTTGTTTCCCCCCTTATCACCCTCCCCTTTCCCTAGTAAAAAATTCTTGACCAACAGGACAGTCATTTCCGTTTAGGCTTCACAAAAGCCCCCTAAACACCCAAAAGGTCAGTATCGACTTTGCAGAGAGCAGAGCTGTTGAAAGAGTTTGGGCACAGGTCCCAAGTGGCATCTTGGGACGACGACACAGGTCAGGGAGTTGAGATCTGCAATCTGATCTGAGCTCTGCCATGGGCAAGCCATGACACCAGGGGCCAGTTGCTCGGTTGTTCTGAGTCTCAGTTTCCCGTCTACCAAAACCATGAGATTGTCCTACTGTGGAAGTTCCTTTCTGTTTTGAAATTCTGGGTTGGCCAAGGCAGTGTGGTGGCCTAGAGCAGAGCTCAAACTGCCTACGAACCACCTTGGGATCTCATTAAACCAAAAATCTGACCCAGGGATGCTAGGTTGGGGCCTGAATTTCTTCTAACAAGCTCCAAGGTAGTGTTAATTCTGCTGATTCTCAGATCACAGTTTAAGAAGCCAGGTGCTAGAGTCTAACTCGCGGTTTCCCAGCCTTGGCCGTGTTGACATTGCCAGCTGGACCATTTGTTGTGGGACGCTGTCCTGTGCATTGCAGAATATTTAGCAGCATCCCTGGCCTCTACCCACTAGATGCCTGTGGCATCATCCGTTTCCATTCCCCAGTTATGACAACCCAAAATGCTTCCAGACGTTGCTGAATGGCTCCTGGGGGGAGGGAGGGAGTGGCGGCATCACTCCAGTTGAGAACGTTGGTCTAGACCAGTGTTTTCAAGCCTGGTTGTATATCAGAATCGCTTAGAAGATGTTTGGTAAGTGCAATAGCCTGGAGTTCTTCTCTTTGAAATTCTGGAAAAGTAGAAGTTCTGGACTTGAGTCCCAGTGCATCTCTCCTTAGCTGTGGGGCCAGAGTTCACAGGCTCTGCCCCAGAAATTCTTCACTTCTAAAACAGGGGTAATAATGGTGCCTGCTGCATCGGACTGTTGGGGAGATCAAATGAGATGACTTGATCATGAACTCGGAAACTGTGTGAAGTAGTGTGCAGATGTTAGTGGTGAGTGTTATACCACAGGCCTCTGGGGTTCTATGTGATTGGTCCAGTTACTTTGTTTATTTTTCCCAGGACTGGATTCACCTTCCCTCTGGCCTGCCGCAGTGACCTCCACGTCTGTCTCTCCTTGTCATTCCCCCAGCCCTGTGCACCCTATCCTGCATGCAGTCGAACCCGAGGGCCTCAGACTCGCATCGCTGGCCGTGGGCCAAGCTTTGCCATCAGACGGGGTTTGTTTGTTGTGAATGGCGTTTGTCCCTGGTTGCCATCCACCCTTGGCCTTCTAACCATGTCATGTTCCCTGCCTCAACCACTCCCCTGCAGCCACCACCAGGCATCGAGTTTGCCATTCCTGGCTTTGGCCTTCCTGTCCTGTTCTTTATCTTTAATCACGACCAGTTATTCTTCCCCTTCCTTCCTTATGGGTAGAACCATATCTGGCTCCTCTCAGTGCCCGGGGGGAGTCGGTGCTCAGCAGATACTTGTTGAAATGTGGTGTGTTCATCCCATCCTTGCCTGTCACAGATAAAAAAGCATACTCATTGAACTTTACTTATGGAAGCTCGTTTTACCTTCCCAAAATTTCTTTTCCGGTCTCTAGTGTCCACGTTCTTGAGCAGAACAGGACAAGAAAACGGAGGACTCGGTTCTCAGTTGGCCTTTCATTAGTGTTGCCTTGTAACTGGAGGAGGTGATAGAACCTTTCTGCCTTAGTCTTGTTGCAACTGCCCATCTTCAGCCACAGCCCTTGGTGTCCAGTTGCATTTATAACATCGCTTTTGAGTATTTCCTGCAAGACCCTGAGCCCCTGGGGGCGGGGCGGGGGGCGCAGACACTTCATTCTCCAAAGCACTGGAGTTGAACTCATGACCTCCGGGAAATGATCAGATCTGAGAGCCCATATGGCTTTCTGACTCCTTAGTCAAGGCTCTTATACCTGACTACGTGACATGGGGAGAAGTTTCCTCTCCCTTCATCTCCTTTCCTTCTGAAAAAGCATTTCATCCTCTTCCTGCAATTGAGAGAGTGCAACTAATTGTTAATAAGTAGCACATGTTTGTCTAGAGCACATTTCCCTGCAGTTGAACTTGAGCTGGCTGCCAGACAGTAGCTGCGGACTGCTCTGTCCCCCACCAGGGTTTTAAATATGTTACAGGTCAGAAATGCAATTGCTCACGTAATGGTCAGTCAAGCTCCCGCTTGCTTGTGTCTGGACTTTTCGGTATATCATCTGGTAGAGGCGCTGCAGAATCACCCTGGAGGGTGTTTATGGGCCACACCCAAATAATTTGCACTCCAAGAAACTTGACACTTAAAAGTGGGCCCTCTAGCTGAGCGAATGAGATGTGTGGTTATTCCCCACAGTTTTGCTCGAGTGACTGGTACCAAAGCAGGGGATTTTTCTGGTGATTACACAGTGGTTTGCAGGCTGGGGTGGTGATGATGACGTGATAAAATAATTACTGCTAGACGCGTCTAAATTGTCGGTGGTCTGAGTCCTGAGGAGGTTTAGCCACCGCTGTCAGAGACAAACACTTGAGCTGGCATCCTGTTTGTTCCGGTGTTTACTCCTGCGCACATTCGGACTTCCAGACTCTCCCGTCTGCACTTCAGTGGAGTGCAGAGAAAGTTGTCTCGTTCTTCCTGTTGAGCCTTTTCCATAGTCCAAACTTGACCCTTAACATTTTCTCCTTTGTAGCAGTGAGTGTCTGTCCCTTGGCCGGCTTCTGTCTCCTAAGAGTTGTGAAGTTGGTCCTCCATCAAAACAAACATGCTGTGCTGTGCTGTGCTGTGCAGAAGGTGCCTCCCTCTGCCACGTTCATAGGCTCCACTGACCAGCAAACAGACCTAGGATTCACGTTCAGTAATGCTTAGGTGGACCCAAGCTCAGTCAGCTGTGAAGGGGATTTTTCTGGTTCCTCGGAAATGGGACGGCTGTTCTTCCCAGGGACTTGAAAGTCCACATTTCGTTCCATCATTCAATATTCCCTGGGCCCCTTTCATGTGGCCAGCACGGTGCTCACAACAGGATGCTGCAGTGAACAAGGCAGGCAAGGTCTTTGACTTTGAGGAACTTACGTGCTAATGAGGAATAGTCAGACAGTGAGCGAGTAAACAAACACGATGACTTCAGCTGGCTTGCTAAGTGCCACAATGAAACAAAGCCTCCCTCCTGTAAGGGAGAGGGTGCACTCGCTGCCTGGGCTTGCTGCCTGGACAAGGTAAGAAGCTGTTGGTGATGTCCGGGACGGGAAGTCATGGGTGGCATTTAGCTCTCGCCCATGCGTGTGCAGACATGAGGGTTGCCTAACGGAGGGGTTAGGGGCTCAGGTCCTGGAATCAAATAGGATCCGACTTTGGGTCCCTCTTACCAGCCTGACTTTGGGCAAATTAATTCCCATCTGCGGTCTCGTCATCTGCAAAATGGGAATAATAAAACCTGCTTCAATGGTTTAGGGTAGAAATGAGCTGAGATGACAGGTGCCAGTAGAGTCTTGCCGCCACCCTGACCACCACAGATAGGCAGCCTCTGATGGTAGATACTATACATAAAACAGCCACGCTAGGCAATCGATTTGCAAAATGGTCTCCCTGCTCTTGCAAACCTGCTTCTGACCTGGTTTCCATCCGGTGGGCAAGGCCCGGTGTGTGGAGTTCAGATCCAGTTTCCCAGGCTGGCTTGGTGGGTCCTAGTTGCCATGTGTTTTCTTTTAGCCATCCCCCGGTGCTGCTGGCCTGCACGGTTCGGGAGAGGGGATCCGGGTGTGTGTGCAATGCGAAGAGGAATTGAGTACTTGGTGGTGGGGTAGGAGTGCAATAAGACAGAGAGCTGGCTAGTTAAGAGGCCGGCCAGCTGGATGAGGTGGTAGATGGGAGTGGAAACATCAGTGGAAGGTTCTGGGTTTGTGCTGTGCTACCTACTTCCTCAGAGGTGCCCAAGCTCTCGGGTAGGGGCTGGATGCCTACCTGGTGATGCTGAGAGATCATTATGGCCACAGACTAGGCCAGGGTCTTAATTAGTTAATAAGTCAGAAGCTCTAGGGCAGGGAAGGGACTTGCCCGAGCCCACAGCGGCTGGTTCACGCAGGCTTACATTACACCTGGCGTAGGCCCTGGCTCAAAGGTGGAACACCGCTGGTGGCCATAGCTACAATGGGAGAAAATAAAGGTCACCAACCTGTGCGTTGGTCTCCTGAAGTGCTAGTTGGCTTGGTGAATTAGGTGCCAACACTTACAGATCAGGTGATTTCCCATTTTTAAACATCTGGATTTCTGGCTTTTCTTGGAAAATTCACATCTGGCAAAACTGGGCTTATGTCCCGAGGTGGTAAAAGCCAGATCGGACTGAGTCATGGCGTGGCTGCCTCCTTGAGCCTGGGCAGGCCTTGTCCTCTCTCTGTGACGCTCCAGGCCTGGACCTTTTGGCAAGTATGTATTACATGGTGCAAAAAGGAAAGAAAGTGGTTCTTCCTTTCAGCTTCTGTTCTTACCACAGTTTATTTTCTGGCCCATGTGGCCTTATACAAGGCAGCTCCTTTGTGGAATACGTGCTGAATAAATAAATTTGTGTTGAATGAGTGAATGGACTGTAATTGATGGGGCACTGAACTTGGGATTAGAAGCCAAGTTTGAATCCCGACTTCCTGCAAACAGCTGAGTGACTTTGAACAAATCCTATAACCTGTATTTTTGTCTTTCTTTTTTTAGGGAACAAGGGAAGGGGGCTCATTGCGGTTTGTTCTTACTTATTTGAATAAGCAATACATTTTCATGTTTTAAAATCCAAAGGTACAAGAAGGTTTATAGAGAAAATTCTTCCCTATGGTGTTCCCGCCACCCAGCTCCCTTCCCTGTGGGAAACCAGGGTTAGCAGTTTCTGCTTTGTCCTTTCAAAGATATTTTGTGCATATAATAAAATATGTAAATGCTGTTTTTTTCATAGATGTTAGCATAATATGTACACTCAGCATTCTGCGTTTAGCTACTTAGCACACTTTCATTTGCAGGGGTGTCCAACCCATGGCCCGTGGGCTGCACGTGGCCCAGGATGGCTGTGAATGAGGCCCAACACAAGATCATAAATTTACTTAAAACATTATGGGATATATTTGTTTGTTTGTTTTCATTAGTGTTTGTGTATTTAATATGTGGCCCAAGACAACCCTTCTTCTCCCAGGGTGGCCCAGAGACGCCAAACATTGGGGCACCCCTGCGAGTGTCCCTGGGAGAGCACCCCGATCAATGCACGAAGATCTCTCGCCTTTCGGGTGAGCCTGCAGGATTCCTGCACCTGGGACCCCAGAGGTTACACAGCTGGTCCTCTGGTGCTGAGCACTTAGGTTCTTTCCAACCCACTGCTGGTATAAAGAAGGCTGCGGTGAAATCCCTTGTTATGTAAGTCACTTGACATGCCTGGAGTAAAATTCCTGGAAGTAGAATTGCTGGGTCAGAGGCCATCGCCTTTGTGCTTTCGGTAGGTCTTGTCAAATCTCCCTTCGGAACAGCTGCCCCACACCCTCTCCTTCCAGCGATGTGTGAGAGGGCCCGTTGCCCCATAGCCTGGCCCTCTGTCACCTTTTGGGGCCTATGAGTGTTTAGTGAAGAACACAGTATTATATAAAAATATTACTGCTAGCTACAGTTTTCTTTTTTTTTTTTGGCGGGGGGTGCCCTACTTTGGGCCAGGCCATGAACTACGTCATCTTATTTAACCTTAACAATGTTGAGAGAAGTGGACACACGAGGAAGCTGAGATGCAGAGAGTTTGAGTCATTTGCCCAGGTCACCCGGCTGATACATTGTAGAGGCTGGATTTAAACCTAGGGTGATATGATTTCAATACAGGGATGTTTTCATATGGTAAAGCCTTACATAATTTTAGGTGTTGGTGTTCTCAGCTGACACAGTTCCTGTGTCCCTCCCAGCTATAGCACCTCTCACATGGTGGGTTCATTTGCTCATTCATCAAATATCTGTCGCATTTGCTCGTTCATCAAATATTTGTGAATTCCTGCCCTATACACCCTGGGGATGCATCTGAGAACAAGATGGACACATTCCCCGCTCTTATGGACCACACAAAAACAACAAGAATTCATTTGGTAGGATTTGTTCTGGTAGATTGTGACAGGACAGCAAAGGAGGTGAGGGGGGTGGTCTGTGGGGTGATGTGCCTGAATCGGGGGTGGGGCGAAGGAGGGCCTCTGTGAACAAGTGAAGGACCGGTGATAAAAGGTATAGGTCTGAACCTGGAGGAGTGGGTGGGAAGTATTTCACAGAGAGCGCAGCATGTGCGAAGGTCCTGGGGTAGGCAAGAGCAGGTAGTGTTGGAGGAAATGAAGGAGGGCCAGTGAGCTGGCCTGCAGTGGTGGGAGGTGAGGATGGGGTTGGGGGTTTATTCTAAAAGCTCTGCAGAACCTTTGAAGGCATGGAAGCTACAAGGTGGTGTGAGCCTGGTGGGTCCTGGACTGTCGGGTCCCACCTGTCCCAAGCCATGTGACCTTCGACTAGTTAAACACTTGGTGCTCCATTTCCTTCTCTGTGAAATGAGGCCAGTAATAGCATCCTGGAGGTTGTGAAGATCAGACAAGGGCTTTCACACATTTTGACTGCTACATGCTTGGGAAATATGTGGTCCTTGTTGTCTTGGTACACATGAGTACAAATGTCATAAGTATGTTTCCCCAAAATGCAATCGGTGCACTCTAATGATTTCTGTGCTGACCTATTTCATTGGAGATTTTGGGTGAAGACCTTCGACGGTCATTTTAAAACCCCTGAGATAGTTCATGTTACGTGCCTGCTGCACAACTGGAGCTCATTGAATGGTGCTACCATTTTCCTCGTCACTGTCGTTACGAAGAGAATTCCGGCTGCAGTCGGAGAGTGGGCCGGTCGAGTGAAGTGACAGTGCCTGAGTCCTGAAGGCTGTGGCCCTCCGTTGCCGTGTTCCTGGCCCAGGGGAGAGCTCCGCGCTGGGGACCCGATGGCGGGAGGTCCTGAGCGAGCGTGTAGGCCGGCTGCCTGCCTGGTTCCGCTGGGAACAGGCTTTTCCTCATTTTTGGGCGGTCGCGTCAGACTGTGCTCAGTTTTCTTTGACTTTGTTGTTTACACGCAGGATGGCTTTTTCCTGGAAGCCTCAGAGTCATTATAAGCCGCCCACTTCTTTATTTTAAGTTGTGCCATTCATCTACTTCCCTTTTCAGAGTCAAGGTTGGCGCCTTAGTGGAATTCATTTGCATTTTCCACTGAGAGTTCCGCCTCCTTCTGCCCGCGGGCCCCGCCCCCTGGCTGCGCCCGTCCCTGGGCCCCGGCCTGGGCCTGGGCCGCAGGGATGAGAGAGCAGCACCTCGCCTTCTCTTTCTCCAGCAAACACCTCCCAGGGGCTGAGTGTGGAGCTTCGCAAAGAAACCCCTGCCCGGTGGGCCTGGGAGAGCGCTAGCCGTGATGGGGCTGATGACCCCGTAACTGCCACGGCGCTTCACGGATCCCGGACCCAGCTTTCCAGATCCGGGATGCGAGCCCTTTAAGCGCCCCAAAACTTGGCCTTTTAATCGTTTTAGAAGCACAGTTTTCTAAATGTTAAACTACGCTGGCCCTTCAGAAGAGAACACCTACCAAAATACTGCTTCTTCTTCTTCTTTTTTTTTTTTTTTAAACACAGAAACATTAGGCAAAGTATTTTTGGGATAATGATGGTGGTGGTGGTGGTAGTGGTGGTGGTGTTGGCAGCTGAACTGTATCCTCCCAAAATCTGTGTTTTGGAGACCTAGCCGCCAGCATCTCAGAGTGTGAATGCATTCAAAGACAGGGCCTTTAAACAGGAGAGTAGGTTAAAATGACGTTGTTGGGGTGAGCTCCGATCCCATCGTCTGGTATCCTCATAAGAAGAGGAAATTCAGACAGAGAGACACACCAGGGATGCTCACACACAGAGGAAAGACCATGTGAGGACACAGTGAGAGGGTGGCCATCTGCATGCCAAGGCAAGAGGCCTCTGAAGAAACCAAACCAGCTGACACCGTGGCTTCCTGCCTCTAGAACTGAGAGCAAACGAATGTCTGTTGTTTAAGCCTTTCACTCGGTGGCATTTGGTTATGGCAGCCCTAGAAGGCTAATACAATTGGTGATAGTGGTAATAAAAATAAATAATGGGAACCATTTATCAAGTACTTCCCGCATACCAGGACAATTTTAAACCTTACTTGAGTCACTCCATCCAACCCCATACCAATCCTGTCACTTGCAGTAAGAGTCACACAGTAGCCTGACTCTGGCACCTTTGCCTGAACCTCCACTGCACCTGCGTCTGGAACCTGCACAGTTCCAGGAATCATGCCAGCCACCGTAGGCAGCCTTTCTCGTCACCACAACTCTCCAAACTAACTCTGGCTCTTCCCATTTTTCAAATGTAGGGACTGCAGTTCAGGGTGATTTCAGGCTGCACAATGAGTGTATTCATTTCTTGCGGCTGCCATAACAAATTTCCACAACTTTGGTAGCTTAAAACAATAGCAATTTATTCCCTCACAGTTCCGGCAGTCAAACGTGCAGAATCACAGGGTGTCGCAGGGCCATATCCCCTCCAGTGGCTCTAGGGGACAATCTCCCTTCCTTCCTTCTGTCCTTCTCACCCACAGCATCCCAATTTCTAGCTGACATTGGGGCATCTGTTTCTTTTCTTCTCCTGCTTTGGTGGCTGCCGGCATTCCTTGGCTGGGGGCTGCATCCCTCCCTCCAGTCTCTGCCTCCCATCTTCACATCACCTTCTCTTTGTAAACCTGTGTGCTTTTCCTCTTCTGTCTCCAGTCTCCTTCTGCATCCCTCTTACCAGGATACAGGTGGTTGTATGTATGGGCCCACATGGATCCTCTAGGACGAACTCCTTCTCTCAAGATCGTTAGCTTAATCACACCTTTTGCCATCTAAGGTAATGTTCGGAGATCCTGGGGACTAAGAAGTGACTCTGTCTTTGGGGCACCAGTTTTCCTGCCCACCTCAGTCAGTGAGTGGCAGAATGAGCATCGATGCCAGGGCTCATCTGATTCCAAAGCCTCTAGTGACCACTCATGCTTCCGAGCCCCGGGCCTGGTGCACTTCCTGGGCTGTGGTGCAGTGGGTGTAAGCCACAGTGCGGAGCTCACTAAAAATCTGTTAGGCCCTTTGACCTAGCAGTTCCACTTCTGGGAATGTACTCCACACAGATGGTCATGTGGTTGCTAAGAAGGGCAGATATGCTCCTTCTCTGCAGTAATAAAAAGCTGGAAACTACTGAAATATCCACCAGTAGGGGCCTGCTTAAATCAAGTACGGTATCCCCTAAATGAAACAGTTAAGAAACCATTACAAATAACGAAGTAGATAAATATATAGTGATATGGGAAGATGGCCATGATGTATTGTTAGAAGAACAAGTCACCCATTTTTATTCCAATGGTAAGTGTGCACATGTGTATGGTTCTTAAAAATTAGATGACACTGACATTCAGTTCCTCAGCCATGAAACCACATGTGAAAGGCTCGGTAGCCAGGCACAGGTGGCTCGTGGCTGTCACAGCAGACAGCACAGCTGGAGAATGTTTCTGTCATCTCAGAAAGTCCTGGGCAGAGCTTCCCTGCGTGAGTAAAGGGCCAGGGGGAGGCCTTTCATTTTCTGTGTTGCAGACTTCTGTGTTTACCCTTTTTATAATAAATAAGCAGGTTTGCTGATATCGGAAAAATAGAAGGACATGGGATTTCTAAGGTAACATTCTATTTCTTAAGTTGGCGGTAGTTACTTTATCCTCATTGAAGGTGTATGTGTTTGTGTGTGTACAAACTCCTTTTTAACTTTGTGTCATGAGAATATTTAAAAATGTACAAGGCAGGGGAAAAGGAGAATTGCCCGGCAGGGCGTGCATGGCAGGCCGGGCCTGAGGCTGGGAGATGCTCAGCTGGGTCTAGTTGGTTCTGGGACCCAGAGCTTTCCAGCCTTGGCCATGTCACGTAGCCCGTTGGGACCTCTGTTTCCCCATTTGACAGAATTCCTGCTTGACCTGCCTTATAGGGGTACAGTAAGATTTAGAAGTGTGGTGGTGTGTGGAAACACTCTGAAACAGAGGGACGTGCTACGCAGATGTGAAGGGTCAGTAAATACTGCCATGAGCTGCCAAAGGCCGGCGGAGGCGAGGCCCTGATGCACTGTGACCACCACTGGGACTGGAGACCTCGCTCGTCCCCAGCAGTTTCCAGGTGTTGCTGAGGTCACCACCATAAGCAGGTGGAAGTGTTGTTGTATTCCTGCTAATGCCCTTGCTTGGAGATTTAGAAATAATTTGTTTTATTTATTTAACAAGCAGTGATGTAGCATTTGCTGTTGGCCATGCACTGTTCTAAGTGCTTTTATCCTCAAACAACCCTTCATTTCATGCAGGAGGAAGTGGAAGCTCAGAGAGGTCAAGTAACTTGCCCCAGGTCACCCAGCTCATAAGGAGAGGATGTATAACTAGGGCAGGCCATGCTTTCTCCTTTCATCCTGCTCCTCTTGCCGCCATCAAATGTGGTGATAGATTAGAGTCCCTTATGTCAGTTTATCTATCTCAGGGGCATGAATATAAATTTTGATAGGAAATCTTGCGACTGAGTGTTCCCTGACTCATTTGGTCGGTTCAATTCTGATTTCATGGTGGAGTTTGGTAGCATGACTAAGTGGGAATGGGCTGTAGCATTAGGCCAGTCGGGGCACCTGTCCGTGACTTGCCGCTTATTAGCTGTGTGACTTCTGGCAGGTTACTAACTTCTCTGTTTTTCCACTGGGGTTTTGTGAGGCTTGAGTATGTTTGGCTTCCGTGGCAGTGCTTGTCGTCCTGTCCAGAGGCAGATGGTGCTGCGTTAGGGGCTGTCCTCTCCTTCATCCTTACCTAAAGCAGTACGCTCGAGCTTGAGGGTACAGAGATGAGTAACTCCCCATGCCTGTCTTCAAGGAGTTTACAGAACGGCCTCGGTGGGGTCTGGGGAACTTCCTAGATCAGGAGTCAGAGAACCTGAGTTCCAGCCCGTGCTGGCCTCTCCTATCTTGGTGACACTGGACAGGTTCCTCTGCTCCTCTGGGCTTCACCTGTAAAAGGGAGCCTGGGTTGGCAGCACTCCAAGGCCCCATCTATCTTCACTTTCTGATTTGTCACAGTTAATTCAGGACAAGCCTGTGCCTGCAGGGCTGTAGAAGGGGGATGTAGGGCGTCAGCTTTTCCCTTCTGGCCGCTCTTGTCGGTGCTGCCAGCCGCTTCCTCTCTGTGGTGCTCTGCAGAGGCCTGTCCAGAAGTCGGGAGGGTGGGCTTTGGGTTGTCTTCAGCCCGTCAGGATCTGAGGATGCCAGATTTCCGGTGAGAAATGAGTCAGAGGAAGCTCCTGGTTGTGTGATCCTCTGCAGCTGATGGGAGGCTGTGGGAGCCTCGGTCCTCATCCCTTTGGGCTGAAAATTACCCTTCTTTAAAAAGGGTCATCTGTGTGGGTGAGGCTGCCTCTGTGTCTTGCTGGATGCATATGTGGCTTGGAGTGCGGGGCCTGGGGGGACACCAACTGAGAAGTGGAGGGGGCAGGAGCCAGCCCTGTGATCCCTGGTGTCACACAGCCTCCTGGAGAAGTGGTTGTCTTGGCAGGCAGCCGGAAGGTAAACACCCGAAGTGATTCATTCAGCTCACCTTCCTCCTTTCCTGTACCACTGCCATGGAGTAGGAGGCAGCTCCATCACCTCAAGTTTAAGATTCTCATAAAAAGGAGTAATATCCTGTAATTACACAGATGAGTTGCACTTAGCAGGCCCATTTAAAGAAGGCAGCAGAATAGATTCTCTCTTTATAGTATGGCCTTTGCTGGGTGAGTCAAATCCCCAACCCAGGCAGTTTAAGGATTCCGAAGGGGCGTCTGTGGTTTTATGACTTCTGTGCCACTTTCACTGATTTGTATAGAGCTTTCCAGATTCCAGTGGCACTTGTGGAGTTACCGAGACCCTGAGCAGGCATGTTATGACTTCCCCCACGTTCACTGATACATTTTGTCACTACTGACTCATTCTGAGAATGGAGTGGAGGGACAGAAGACTGTGAAAGAAAATGGTGCCCAAGTCTGCTTCCCTTTAAATCTCACGGGTGTAGGGCAAGCCATTCCTTCTTTGGCTCTTGGTCTTACAAGTTCATTGTCACTGTGACCATCGCCTGTGGTATAGACAGCTGCTGACCCCTCCCATACCTTCCAGTTAGATGGCCTCTGTGCCTGTCTCACAGCCTCGTTCCTCTTCTGACCAGAGCAGCGTTTGGTTGGGAGATGACACCTCGGGTTCTCCTTCTTCAAATGCTCCAGCTGGGGCTGCAAAACCTCACCCCCTCTCAGCCTGAAGGTAGACATTTATTTTGCAGCTTTGGTTTTGGGGATGTAGCAGAGCTAGCTGGTGAGAGAGGTGGCAGTGAGAATACTTCTGGGCTAAGCTGTCAAGCCCCCGAGAAAAAAGGGACTCTAACCTCTGTGGTGTTTCCTTTTGTTCTTCACTGTGATCAGCTCCAAAACTCACTTTAAGTCATCAGTTGGGACTGTGGGCTCACTAAAGAATAAGGGACTGAAATGACAGGTCCAGAGGTGCCGAGAAAGAAAGCAATTGGTCTGGCAAATTGGTCATTACGAATAGTCACGGGGGTGCAAAGTGCAGCCTAGGGAACAGTCAGTAATAACGCCTTGTGGTGCCAGACGGGTACTGGAAATGTCGAGGGGAACACTGTGTCAACTACATGACGGTCTAACCACTAAGCTGTGTACCTGAAACCAACACAAAATAAAATTGAAAGTAAAAAAAAAGAAAGCGGTCAGTCTGAATGGAAATAGACAACCCTTGAAGGTATGTCACGTGGTCTCATTTCGTGTCTTGTCAGTCTGTGAAGTTGCCAGGGCTGACAGTGAGGGCTCTCAGACTCAGTGTGCCCAAAGTCTCACAGCTTGGGAGTGGCCTCTGCGCCTCGAACCAAGGTTCACTGCCAAGCCATTGCCATTAACCAGGAAGCCATAAAGTCTTCCAAGAACTGCTCAGGGGACAGTACCCTTGAACCCAGCCCTGCAAGGTGAGTTAGATTTAGATAAGTGGAGAGGAAAAGGAAGGGATTCTGGGTAAGAGGAGTGGTAGATACAATCAGAAAGCCTGGGAAAGGGAGTAAGAATGTCAACATGGAACAGGGCCTGCTGGTTATAAGCTGCACGGAGCAGGGACCATGGTCTCTAGGGCCACCATTATATCCCCAGGGCCTGAGTGAGGGCCTGCTGCATAGTAGGTGCTCACTAAATATTTCTTGCCTGAATGAATACACAGACTGTTATCTTCTCCATAGACCATGAGCCTCTTGAGTGCAGGTGTTAGGTCTTAGAAATATTTGGATGCCTCAGGGGTTAATAAACAGTATGCACTCAATAAATCACTTCTGATGGGATGGATGAATGAATGGCAGGTAGGGGGTGGTGGAGGATGTGCCTGAGTGAAGAGGCACAGATACTTTAGGAAATACTGAGCAATGCACAGGGGCTGTCTTTTAATGCACAGCATTGTGGGGTCCGTAGAAATGCATCCAGTGCCTGAACTTTGGTGGGCGTGCACAGAAGCCAAGGTCAAGCACACTTAGAAATCACTTTTCTGCAGGGCTGGCCTCAACCTGGCCCCATTGGCGCTGCCTTCCTACTTTGGGGTGACCACATTGTTTAACCCAAAAGCTTGTGACTGGGAACCTGCAGGGTACAGAGGTTACTGGGGGGTCCCAGAGTTGTTTTTAGGATAGTTTGGCTGGAAAGTCCCAGCTAACTTCCGCTCAGAGGTGGTCTGCTCAGCCTAGGAGTTTTCAATAAGAGCTGCCTTCTCTTTTCAGATGTTGGCTGAGTTTGTGGTTTTAAGAAAACCTGAGAGCCTGAAGGCAGCAGCCCTGGAATAAGCTCTTTCTGTGGGCAGTTGGAATCTTCTGGTCCAGAGGAGAAGCCGTGCCTCACCTGGACTTATGACCCGCGGCTTCGTCCCCGGCTTGCCTATTGAGTTCCACAAGATGGGCTCCTTCCGCAGGCCCAGACCACGCTTCATGAGCTCTCCGGTGCTCAGCGACCTGCCCCGATTCCAAGCCACCCGGCAAGCCCTGCAGCTGAGCTCCAACTCGGCATGGAACAGGTAAAGGAGACAGCCAGGTATGGAGTGGGGGGCTGCCAAGGGCCAGAGCAGGGCCGGGGACTGGCTAAGCTTCTGCTGCTTCTGAGATCTCTGCTTTAGAACGTCATGGTTGTAGAGGCAATTCGTGAAGGGAGGATGTTTTCCTACGGAGAACATTTTAATTTTAGTAGAGGCAGAGTGGACCACTGGGGGACTCTGGGCTAGCAGAGTCAGTTAACCAGCCAGGGACAGTTGGGTTGGAACTTACAGTTATTGTTCATGCTCATTTGTCACATCGCCAACTCAGAGGACCCAAGGGTGGGACCATATAAGTAACCTCAAGTCACCTTCTGCCTCTTTGGGGGGATAAGACAGGTGTCTGTGAAAAGTTGAGAAGCATAAACCAGAGATCATCACCTAACCAATGAGTCACAGGTGGTTGGGACAGGAGATACTGGGCTTGTTTCGTAAGGTGTCCAGCTCACCTTTGCACACCAAGCACTGAGTAAAAGAACCGATACTCTGTCTTGTGCTCCTGAGGGCCACTGTTTTTCAAATCAATATGCACTTACTCTTTGGATAAATTAAATGCATCATTATTTGAAAGCATTACTGACTTCGTTTGGCTCATTATGGATTTTCTCAATTAATGAACCACTCTTATGATAGGGAGGGAGAAGGGGCTCTGAAATGTTTTGATGTTAACCAGGTCTTTGTTCTTTAAAAAAGGGACCTGGAACCCTTGGTAAAGGTGAGCTCGTGATCAGCTCCTTGCTGAAATATTGGGCTGGGGTCCCGGAGAAAGTGGAGTTGAGACTTCACTGTTGGCCCCTCAAGGGGTGAACGGTACTGCCTGTACACCTCACAGGGGTGGGGATGGAAGGGGCAAGTGAGGCTAGTGCCAGGTGGGAGTCTTCTGAGGAAAGTACTATTAAAAAAAAGGCAAGGAATGATCATTTCTTATTAGCCCGGGACTGCCCTCTGAAGACAGCACCGCTCAGGTGAAGGAGCCGCAGGTGCGGGTCAGCTGCTGCTTGCTGTAAACACCATTTTAGATGCCTCCAGGCCCCGTGGCGCTGGCCTCCCAGATTCCTGAGCCGATCCCACTGCCTGCCCTTTATCATTGCCACTCCCCAGCGGGGCTGCCAGGGAGCTAGGTGAGGGAGGAAGGCTGCCAGCCTGCCAGGGGAACGTGGAGGGAGGGGCTGCTTTTGGGTCCTCTTGACTTCAGTCTTCCTTCTTCTCCAGGTGCCCTGGAAGGAAAGTGACGGGTCCCAGGGATGGGAAATGCGGCCGTGTTTATGCCACAGGGTTTTGGCCCCTTCAGCCCCCTTGGGCCTTGAGCTGCTCTCTGAGATGGCCCTGGGTAGGCAGACCCCCTAACCAGGGGTTGTTTCTATTCCCTGCAGCGTCCAGACTGCTGTGATCAACGTGTTCAAAGGCGGAGGCTTGCAAAGCAACGAGCTCTATGCACTGAACGAAAATATCAGGTGTGTACAGCCCAGGCCAGAGGCTACTTCCTGTGGGCCTAAGCTGGGGTAGGGGGGCTACCCCACCCAGAGCCTCAGCTTCAGTTTTGTTTTCTGCTTGGTTCTTGTTGCTCCTTCTGTCGGCTTTTATAGCTGTTAAGTTCCGAGACCCTTATCCTTCTAGACTTCTACTCCAGAGGGGGTTCATCCATTTGTTCAAGTGTGTAGTGTGTGTGTGTGTGTGTGTGTGTGTGTGGCTGGGGTAGAGGGTAGCTGTCTTCTTTTTTTTTAAAGATTTTATTTATTTATTTTTAGAGAGTGGGGAAGGGAAGGAAAAAGAGGGGGAGAAACATCAATGTGTGGTTGCCTCTTGTGCACCCCCCATTGGGGACCTGGCCCACAACCCAGGCATGTGCCCTGACTAGGAATCGAACCAATGACCCTTTGGTTTGCAGGCCGGCACTCAGTCCACTGAGCCACACCAGCCAGGGTGAGGGTAGATGTCTTCTATCCTGTAAACATTCACTGTGTCCTGCTCAACCATTAGGCACCATGTTAGGCAAGATGCCTAGTGGTTGGAACCAGACTGCTTGGGACTTTATTGCTGTTCTTTTTTCTAAGTGACTTACCAACTTTCTTGTGCCTCAGTTTCCTTTTATGTGAAACAGGGATAGAAAATGTGTCCACTTCCATAGGATTCTTGCATAGGTTAAATTGAGTTGTTATATAAATAATCTGTTAGAACAGGGTTGGAACACACTAAGTACTTGGTCCTCGTAGCTCTTAACATCAGTATCAGTTACTGTCATTCCTTTAGGTTTTGGCAGTACAACCCTCAATAAGACATGGTCCTTGAGGAGGAATTTTTAAAAAATATTGTATTTATTTATTTTTAGATAGAGGAGAAGGGAGGGAGAAAGAGAGAGAAACATCAATGTGAGAGAGAAACATCGATTGGTTGCCTCTCCTACATGCCCCACCTGGGGTCTGAACCTGCAACCTAGGCATGTGCCCTGACCGGAAATTGAACTGGTGACCTTTTACTTTGCAGGACAATGCCCAACCCATGGAGCTACACCAGTCAGGGCAGGTCCTTGAGCAGGAGTTCATGGTCTTTCGGAATCTTCTCAGTAGAGTAGTGTCAACTTTTCATTCATTCATTCATTCATTCAATATCTGAGCCTCCCTATTGGCCAGGCACTGGAGAGACAACAATGAGCAAAGACAGACATGGACCTTGCTCCCCTGGAATTTATATTCTGTCTGGGAGATAATCGTTAGTCAACCAATCACACCTAAACATGTAGAAGTGCAGCTATGACAGGTGCTGCCACACAGCCGAGTGATGAAAGTACATGTCATGATACTTGGTCCTGCCAAGGTGGCCAGGAAAGGTGATGTGATGCATCTGTGGAATTAACTAGGAGGACAGGGCTCCAGGTGGTGGGAACTGCAGGTGCAAAGGTCCTGTGGCGGCAATGAGCAAGGAACTGAAAGAGGGCCCATGTGTGTAGAGCACCCGAGGTTGGGTAATGGTATGAAGTGAGGGCAGAGAGGCAGGCGAGTCTCCTCGGGACAGGAGGTTAAACACCAGGTCTTTTAATGCCCTGGTGTTGATTCCTGTCTGGTGTGTTAAGTCCAAAACATCAAGGCAAAAGACCCAACCCTGGAGTGGGCAGAACAATAAACAAGGCCATTATTCAGGTCCTGTTTACATTTAGTCAAGACCCATGCCAAGGGTCAATGAGGTATTTTAAAAGCTCTGCTTTCATTAAAACCTTTAGAGCTCAGAAGTAAACAGAGTTGTGTTAAATTTCTACCCAGGTGCTTGAATTTCACATAATAATTATACAAATGTGGAAAGGGTTGATAAATATCTTCTAGCCCAAGGCCTCTTTTCACACAGGAGGAAACTGAGGCCCTGCAAAGCTGGGTCAGCCAACCCCAGTTACAAGAGCTCAGTTTGCCTCTAAGAACTCAGGCCCTGGCCTCTCCTCTCTGTGAAGGCTCTTCAGCTCACAATAGAAGTATAAATAAAAAAAAACAGTGACTCAGGAATGTGCTAATTGTTCTTCACTTCAGGAGACCAACCCTGAAATTGTATTTGAAATCCTTGTTCGTGGGCAGCTAAGAAAAATACAGGCCTCGCCAGATTTCACCAGCCCTGTTAGCTCAGGGGCTGCTAACTCAGAAGCCTTCAGGTGCCAAGCAGGTCTTCCAAATGGGTGAAGCCTGGGTGCCAGGAGGCGCGGGCTCACCCCTTGCCCAAAGGGGATTACCCTCGCCGAGAGCAGGTTCAGCAACATCTCATTTGATTTCTCAAGAACAGGAAATTGAGATTTTTATATGAAATTTCCTGGCTTTTAAATGTTGATAAATAATCCACATTTCCTCAAACATTGGTTCAGGCCAAACGAAACACATCTGTGGGGTGAATTTGGACCGACAGGCTACCTGTTTATAAGGTCAGCTGTGGCATGCATGGGGTAGGCATGGCTGATGGGGGGTGTAGCATCCCAGAGTCTAGCACTACGGCCAAGTGAGGGGAGAGAAGGGAGCCAGGAAAAGCTCTAGGCACCTTTCACCTACATCATCATATTTACCTCCTCACAGCCCCATGGAGCAACCATTGTCACCAGTGGTGCAGCCACAAAATTGTGGATAAGAAAAACAAAATAGGCCCTGGCTGGGTAGCTCAGTTGGTTAGAGCATCGTACCAGTACATGGTGGTTTCGGGTTCGAACCCTAGTCTGGCACATACAAGAATCAACCAATGAATGCATCAGTAAGTGGAACAACAAATCAATGTTTCTCTCTCTCTCAAAATAAATAAAAAGAAAATTAAAACAACAACAACAACAAAATAACTTGTCTAACATCATGCAGCCATGAAGGATAGAGTCAGGATTTGAACTCCTGTCTGACTTAGACACCTATATCAGTTTGCTCAGGCTACCATAACAAATGCCATAGACTGGGTGGTTAAACAATAGACATTTCTCACTGTCTGGAAGCTGGGAAGTGTGAGGAGAGCTCTCTTCCTGGCTTTCATCTTGCTTGTCCACATAGCCTCCTTTTTATGTATACCAGGGCAGAGTAAGCTCTCTGGTGTCCCTGCTTAGAAGGGCACCAATCCCATCATGGGCCCCACCCTCCTGACCTCATATAAATCTAATTACCTCCCAAAGGCCCATTTCCAAATACCATCCTACTGGCAGGGGTGGGTGCAGGGCTTCAGTATGTGAATTAGCGGGAAGACACGATTCTGTTTATAGCAACACCTCTTTGCACTATACTGTAGTGTCGGAGAGAGAGGTTTTAGGAAGAAGGGTTAAGGGGATGGTCTTTAACTTTCTGCCATCATTTCTTTCATGAGCCTCTGAGCCCATCTCTCATGTGCTGTGATTCTTTTTTTAATGATTGATTATGCTATTACAGTTTTCCTGATTTTCCCCCTTTGCTCCCCTCCACCCAGCATCCCCTACCTCCCTCAGGCAGTATCCCCATCCTTGTTCATGTCCATGGGTCATACATGTAAGTTCTTTGGCTACTCTTTCTTATACTGTACTTTACATCCCCATGGCTATTCTGTAACTACCTATCTGAACTTCATAATCCCCTCACCTCTCACCCATTCTCCCACACCTCTCCTCCCATCACTTTATCTTTAACCTTTGGCATTTTAATTATGATGTATCTTGGGATGGGCTTCTTTGTGTCCATCTTGTTTGGGACTCTGTGCTTCCTGGACTTGCATGTCTATTTCCTTCACAAAATTAGGGAAGTTTTCTTTTATTATTTTTTCAAATAGATTTCCAATTTCTTGTTCTTTCTCTTCTCCTTCTGGTACTCCTATGAAGCGAATGTTGGATTGCTTAAAGTTGTCCCACAGACTGTTTAAACTATCCTCGTTTTTTTGGATTCTCTTTTCTTCTTGTTGTTCTGATTAGTTGTTTTCTTGCTTCCTTATATTCCAAATCATTGACTTGATTCTTGGATTCGACTCTACTTTTGTTTTCCTGTAAATTGATCCTTATTTCAATTAGGGTATCCTTCATTTCTGACACAATCTTTTTTATGCTGTTAAGGTCCTCACTAAATTCTTTGATCTCGGAACCAGTGTTTTGAACTCTGCATCTGATGGATTGCTTATCTCCATTTCGTTTACCTCTTTCTGGAGTTTTGATCTATCCTTTCACTTTGGCCATGTTTCTTTGTCTTCTTGTTTTGGCAGCCTCCCTGTGTTTGTTTCTATGTATTAGGTAGAACTGCTTTGACTCACTGTCTTGGTAGTGTGGCCTAACATAGTAGGTGTCCTGTAGGGTCCAGTGGCACAGCCTCTCCTATTACCCAAGCTGGGTACTCGAGGTGTACCCTTCTTGTGGGCTGAGTATACCCTCCTCTTGTAGTTGAGTCTTGGGTGCTGTTGGAAGATCAATGGGATGGATTTACCCAGGCCAGTCAGCTGCAAGGATTGGCTGTGCCCTCTTAACACCAATCTCTGTCCTCTGGAGGATCAGCTGTGTAGGGACAGGGTGGTGGTGCTCTGATGTGGTATGTAGCTGTCCATGGGGTACACTGGGGTGGAGGTTTTCCAGGTAGTGCAGGCCAAGATCAGCCCTGACCTGTGTTTTGCCTGGGGCAACACTGCCTGAGTTATAAAGCAATCTGAGATAGTTGCTACTTGTGCTGGGCTTGGAGATTTCCAGGTGAAGCCAAGCTGTGAATCTAGGCTGCTAGTTCTCAGCCTGGGGCTCACTGAGGCCAGCTGTTACTTGTTTGAGAAGATTTAGGAAGTTGTAAAGCATGAGCCAATACCAGTTATTCATATGGAAAAGCAGTTTGGGTGGGCCAGAGGTTGGGTGCAGTAGTCTCTGGGGATCTCCAAGGTAGGTCAAACAGTGTTAGCCATGTTGCTGGAATCTTAGATACAGTACCAGTTTGCTGGATCTGTGGGAGGAGGGCCCAGAAAAGGGATAATGGCCTTTGTTTACCTTGATGCCAGACACCTCAGTCCCCCCCTACACACCAATGGTGCTCCTTAAGCTGCCTCCCTGGTACCAGAGCCCAGAGGGAGTGAGTCTGAGCAGGTGGGTCTGTGTGTGGCTTCTTTAAGAGGAACTGCTTGGGGCTCCAGAAGTTTCTTCTACCTACTCAGTCCTTGCTGGTTTTTGCAGCCAGAAGATGTGGGGACTTATCTTCCTGGCACTGGAACCCTGGGTTGGGGGGCCTGGTGTGGGTCTGGGACTCCTCACTCCCAAGATATCCCTCCCAAATTTTGTCCACCACACGTGGATGTTCCGTGTTTGTGCTTCTCCTACCAGCCTGGATGGGTGTGGTTTCTTTAATTTGGTAGTTGTCAAACTTAAGTCTACTTCTGGTGGTTTCTGGTGGTGCTGGTAGTTCTATATTTCAGTTGTAATTTTGAAGTGGTTTAGTGAAAAGGCGAGCCATGTCTACCTATGCTGCCATTTTGACCGGAAGTCCCGTGTGCTGTGATTCTTAACACAACCCTCAGCTGCTGGATATTCTGCTCTATGTTTTGAGCGATTTTCAGGCTGATGGGAAATACATATGGTTGGAGTTTGAAACTGATTGCTCAAATGTGAATTGAACCCAGAATAAGTCAAATCTGTCCAAAACCAGATCTTCTCTGTACCATGTTCTGTAACGTCCATCCCCTGGCCCTAGGATTGTGGTTAGACCGGAAAGTGAAATGTGTCCCAGGCCTGTATGTGACCTGGTCGTCCAAGCTGAATCAAGTGAGATGAGCTGCACATGTGTCCACATCTCTAAGTGCCTACATGGAAATAAACACAGCTGTCTTTTTTGCAGTAATTAAAATGCCAAGGGAGACATGCTATTCTCTAGTTACATACAAATAGGCAGTCAGGTTTTGATTTTCCTTTTCTTTTTCCTTTTGAAAACCTGTTTTCAGAATAGATCCAGAAACTCTGCAGTGTTGAGGCATGACCAGTGTGCAGTGTGCGTGCATGAGGGTAGGGAACCGAGGACAGTAGGAATATAGGGATGAAGATATGGAAGGAGAGAAGGTAAATTATTCTCAAGCCCATTTTTCAATCAGTTGTGATGGTTCTCTATGCAAAAAGATCTGTGCGAGGTTTGTAGAATTTTTAAAGTTGTTAGGAGAGTAGCTTTTGGGTTCAGAGAGACTGGGGATCATGATTAGACTAGCTGTGGAACCTTGGGCAAAGCATTTCATTTTTCTAAGTCTCTTTTTTTTCCTTTCACATAATGGGGTAATAATAGCATTACCTCATGGTGGTTGGGTGGACTGAGATAATGCTAAAAATGCTGTTAGTATAGCACTCAGCGCATAGTATTATCCTGTTATTGTGAAAATTTAGCAATACTAAAGTGATAAATGATGGTGAGTGCCATCCATGGGTGCACAGGGCAATGGGATGAACTTGCCCATGCACAGTATAAAGATTTCTCTAGCAGTTTGGATGAAGTGAGCCCACTTTGAACTAGACAGGTCCTGGATGGGCTCCTCCAAGAATGTGCTGGACTTAACGTTTGGGTGAGGCTCAGTTCTTCCAAGGAGAACCAGCTGTGTCTGTCTCCTTTCCACAGAGAAAAGAACAGAGGAAATGACTTTCTCAGTTCTCCATTTTACTCAAGCCAAACAGTAATAAATTTTGTTGGATTGTTCAAGTCCAGTCAATCAGCTTCCCCAGGTCACCCCAGCCAGCCCTGACCTTCTTTCTAACTGTGGCGTTAGTAATATTCCCTGAGAAAAGTGAATTCCTTTAAATAGAGGGTATGGCAAAAGTAGGTTTACAGTTGTTTGTATGGAAACTAATACAATAATTAGTAAATAATAATACAAGAACAAACTCTGTGTTTCACGTACTCACTCTGTAAACCTACTTTTGCCCCACCTTGTATTAGCAAATACAAAAGATGCCTGGGAAGGTAGAAGTTTTATGTAACTGAGTTCTTAAATGCAGTCATTACAAACGACAAGTCTTTTCTTCTAAGACATGTCATCAAAAACGAACTCCAGTATAAATTTTAGCAGGTAAACTTTGGGGTAGCTATGAGGAAGAAGCTTGGACTCAGGATGGTTAAATTCTAAAACATATTATGAGATCAAAAGAAGGGTGGGGAGACCTTTTAAGAACAGATTCATCAGGAATGTCACACCTTGATAAAGTGGCAAATTTTCCCCAGATAAAAGTCAGGGCACACACTCTTTCAATAGGAAGACCCTAAATCCAAGTAGTTTCTATTGAAACTGCCTTAGAAAGCAGGATGTACACATGGGTCTATCCCTAAAGGCAAGGAAACAGTGACCTTTCAGAGTAGATACAGTCTAGTGAAACAGAGTACGTGTGGTCTGGTCATCACAGCTTACTACCCGCCTGCCCTGAATTACCATCCGCCCTGACCTGGGCTGGTCCTGCGTGTCTTCTTGATTTAAATTCTCTATGGGACATCGATGTGGTTTTTAATTCCCCTCTCCTGTCCCCGTCCCGAGGTGGCTGTGTTTTGGCCATGGGGACAAGTCTGGGTTAGAGGTTTGGGTTTCATGAGCTCTTCCAAGATCAAGAGTGGCCGAACTCTGTGACAGACAAACACACATCTCTTCCTAAACATTCTTTTCAGCCAACTATTCTACTGATTGTATGTGACCAAGAAGAGTTAGAAAAACATTAGAAAATTTACTATGAAAACTGTTTCCTATAAGAACCGGTGCAAGGAAGTTCTTCAAAGTGCTTTCACTTTTTGATTGGCTGGTGTGTGTGTGTAGGGAGGGAGGGGGTCATTGATTTTCTTATTGCTGTTTTTAAAAAAACTTTTTTATCTTCACCTAAAAACATTTTTTCATTGCTTTGAATATTGATATGAGAGAGAAACATCGATTGGTTGCCTTCTCATATGTGCCCTGACCAGGGATCAAACCTGCAACTTGGGTATGTGCCAACTGGGAATTGAACCCACGATCTCTTGGTCTACAGGATGATGCTCCAACCTACTGAGCCACACTGGCCAGGGCATCTTACTCATGTGTTCAATGGATATTTGTGGAGCGCTCTGCCAGGTACTGGGCCAGGTTCTGGGGTAGTCATTGAGGTAGGTGGTTCTCGTCCTTGGAGGGCTTACCGCAGAGTGAGAGAGGGAAACTGAGCAGGCAGTTACTGTGTGGTGTTTTAAGTGGGGTGAAAGCTAAATCCAGAGAGCTGGGGAAGGGGGGAGGACAGGCACGTAATTAGATTCGGGAGAAAGGGATGCCTCGGTTGAAATCTGAAGAATGAGCAAGCAGGTAGGAGGCCAGTGGAAACTATCTTGCCATCTCTCCATGCCCTCCTGCCCCCTCATTCTCCCTTGCAGCATTTTGTTTCTCTTCAGAAATAAAAACGCTCAGAGATGAGGTTTTCCGGAAACCAGAGATGCGTTATCTGCAGCTGGCCTGAGGCAGGAAACTGACATTTTCCTGCTCTGTCCAACCACCCCGCTTCTCTGTTCTTGCTGGGAGGGAGGTGTCACAAAGGAAACCCCAGAGGTTTTCAAGGAAAGAGGAGGTTCCAAGAATTGTGTTTGATCGTTGACAGATCTGCATTGAAACGTCCTCCTTCAGAGTCAGCTGGCTGCCTGAGTCCTCGAAGGGAAATCCACCTCCGATTTTTCCGTCTCAGTAAGGGAGTCTCAGGGATCCACCACTGAGGGAAGGGTTGGAAGGAGAGGAGGAGGTGGAGTAGACCAGTCTCAGTAAGATTCCGTGAGGTAGTTAATGGTAATAATGGTTTGTGTGGTGTGTAGTAGGAGCCATGCTTGAGATATGGTCCCTCTTGTAAAACTCACCACATCCTTATGAGACAGCTGCTCTATCCCTCCCTGTCTTGCAGAGGGGGAAATCGAGGCATAGAGTGGTGGACTAACTTGCCCAGAACTGTTAGCTCATTAGTAGTGGAGCTGGGATTTGAACCCGAGCCTCCCGTGTTCTTAAAAACAGTATGTAGGGGTGGGACGGGAGGGGAAGGGAGGGGGGAGGGGAGAGGTTGCAAATAACTGTAATTAAACAAAAAAATTAATTAAAATTTAAAAAAAAAACAGTATGTAGGCTGCAAGAGGTACACAGAGCTGGCATTGTCCATATTTAGCCCTGATGATCTGGGACATAGATGCATTATACATCACAGTTTGGGAGAGTGGAAGTAAGATCTTCTCTTGTTTTGGTCCAGGTGACTCTGCCTATGTGTTGACACATTTCGTCTGCTCTAGTTAAGAAACAGACTTGACTTTGAGGGGCAGGATGGATAGTTAGAAGGAAGTAGTAAGTTCAAAATCTCCGGGGCTGGTCCATGTGGTGGTTGTCCTGCACAGTGTTTAGAAATACAGATGTTTCCCCTAAATATCCAGGGCTCTCTGGGAAGTTTCCATCTGGGGAGGCTGGACCCCAGTCTGGCCTGGTACTGGTCAGCGGGGGCCGGAGCCTGGCTGCTGGGAGGAGTTTGCTGCATCCCTCTGGCCCGTGCCCGCCGGCCCCAGTGGGCATGGGAGGTACCGCTGGCTATGCTCCAGGTGCCTTAATTTGAGCTGGGATCTTCCAGTGTATGGTCCAGACAAGACTCTGAACATTGCCCTTCTCATCTGCAAAACGGGGATAAATCCCTAAGAAGAGGCTGTTGGCACACAGCGTCACGAGTTCTCCAATGGCCTAGCGTCTTGTGTGTACCGTAATTAGGAGCTCAGTAAGCACTCTTTGTTAGTTTTCTCCATCTTTTCACTGTCCCCACTGCCACCCATGGGGGTGCAGAAAGCAGAGAGATGTGGGATACTAGAATTTACCTGAGCCATGGACACCACCTTTGATGGGCCCCCACAGAATGGACCCGAGAAGGAGAGTGGAGTTTCCATGTGTTGTTGCTTGAAACGGGTCCTGTTGCAGAAGTGAGGGGAGTCATCTCCAGAGGATTTCACAGTCAGGCTGGACAGGTACTGACCAGCTATGGCGTCGGGCACAGGATACCATAGGCCCCCTGCTTTTCGTGGATCAAGAGGCCCAGCAGGATCCCACCAAGGGGTCAGGGCAGAGGGTCTGGGTACTTGGGGACAGCCCCTAATTGCCAAATGGCACAGAAATATTTAACAACCAATAGGCGGTCCCCACTTGCGCTGACCGAACGAGCCCTCTGGCACCTGTCTCCAAGCAGCTTCCTCATCCTTTGGGATTTTGCTGCCTTGGGTTTTGTCCTGTGTGCAAGGGACATTGTGGCTTTCTATCTGTCTTCTGTTGTGATTTCTCTCTGTCATTTCTGCTGCTCCCCACTCTCCTGCCCTCCTGTCATCCCTGCGCCTCTCACCCAGCTGGACCGCAGCTCCAGCAATGCCACCTTGACCTTCAGGCCCACAGAAGTGGGAACGTGGATTGATAAGCCCGTGAGGGGCAAGATGGTGAGTCTGTGTAAAAACAGGAAATCCTGTCATTTGGGGCGCTGTCTCCCCCGGTCAGCCCGGGAGGGACAGGGGATGAGATAATACAGACCAGTGAGTGGTTCCCCATTTTTTTCGACTGTGGTTCTTTTGGCTTCTGGCTGAACTTCACGCCCCGCTTCCCTTTTAGGGTTGGGTCCCACGTAAGCATTCCTTTCCCATTCGTCTCAGGTCCCCACTTCCTTCTCCTTCTAGCTCAGTGGCTGCTGCTGCTGCTGGTGGTGGTTAGCGGCAGAATTCTGTTTCCAAGCGAAGCCTGGCATGGAAGTCTGAGGTGTGAAATAGACGAACTGGGAGCTGCAGAAGCTGGGATGTTGCTTCCACCACAGCCTCCAGGTCTCCACGGTCTCTCCCCCAAGCTCTGCCTCGATTATCTTAATTCCACCTTTTATCGGGGTGGCCTGGCCCCTGCTCTGTGCCCCCTTCATGAGCTTCACCAGGGTCCTTAATGCCAGGTAAGCTGCTAGTCTGGCGATACTTTTAAGGAGATGCTGATAGGCAGTAGAACGGACTTCTTACAGGAGTGTGGGCTTCAGGGTCAGACAGCCTGGACGGATCGCCATTGTAGCCAACACTTCCCAGCCTGGCCATGCGCTGGGCACTGTTCCAGGATCCCACTGGTCTAGGATTACCGTATTTTGCCGTGTATAATGCGCACCCACGTTTTTGGCCCAAATATTCAGGGGGAAAAATCTTTCATTTAAATTTTTAAAATTCAATTATTTATTTATATGGAGACACTTGTTTTTTGTGTTATAAAGGCATTTTAGCATTTGTTTTTGAACATAGTATGGTACAAGAAATTTTATGTGACAAATAATTACAAAACACAAGAACAGATACAAGGTACAAGATTTTAAAAAGAATTAAAAACATCTATATAGATACGGAATTACTACTACCTGTGTATAAGGCGCACCCTTATTTTTCCATCCAAAATTTGGACAAAAATATGCGCATCATACTTGGCAAAATTCCTTTAGCCCTTGCAACAATCCTGTGAAGGAGGTATCTCCTTTTCCCTAAATTCCAGTTGAGGGAACAGGCCCAAGGGACTCACCTGGGAAGTAGACCTGCACAGCTTGTCACTCAAGGCCGCCACTAAGTGACAGCAGTCGGGCTTCAGGCCCAGGCAGCTGCCTCCAGACCCTTAGAGTCCATGAGGCCCCTCTCTGCTGTGGGCCTGGGATGCGCCCTCCTCAGCAACCTCCGAGGGCTCGTTTCCTTGTGTACGAAAACTGGAGATACTACGATTACGGTATATAGTTCGTTTCAGGCTTAAATGAGGAAACACATGTACCGTGTTGACAGTGGTGCCTGCTACTTAGTGCTCAGTAAACTTTAACTGGGGAGAAATAGGCCCCATCTGAGGAGCAGTTTGGTTTTTTATTTCTTATTCATTTACCTGTCTGTCATCTATTTTTGCTCCAAGAATGCCTTACTTTCCTGTTTCCCAGGAAGAAACCTGAGGAAAGGGTGGGAAGACTGGAAGGGAGGGTGCGGGATGCTAGGCCCCTGTGCCTGGCAGGAACATACATCCTAGAATCGAGATTTTCATCTCTGTGCATCTAGGGAACCGCAGACCACAGGCTCTTTAATACTGTTGTTTTTCTCCTGCTTCTCTCTTCTTTCTCGTGTTCTGCAAGCTGAACTGAGGAAGGCCTGGCTGAGTGAGGAAGGGTGCAGGGCAAGTCGTCCCTCTGTGACTTTAGGTCTGTGCGTCTCTAATGCCCAGACACTTTGACCCCCAATTTTTGGAGAAGTTGGTGCTCCCGAGAGAGTGGTCCGATGGGAAAAAATCACTGTCTGAGATCAGTTCCATCCTTTCCCTCCAGCACCCGGCACCATGGCTAACGCATCATTGGGTTTTCAGTAGAGAGTTTTATGATTCAGTGTGTTCGTTCCCAGGGTTCCTCTTCTGTATCAGTTGCGCTCTCCTTTTTTGGAGGGAAGCTACTGCTGAGTTCCCCCTGGAGGTGGTGCATCGAGTCAGAGGGGTGGAAAATCCCTCTTTCTCTCAGTTCGGCTAAGACCAGGGTAGTTTTTCAGAAGTGCCTTTTCCATGTAAACCAACTGCAAGCAGAATAAACACAGGGTGTAGAAATAGAAAGTGGATTTTGCAGTATGATTCAGCTGCAGTCTGTTCCGAGGTTGGCTGGGCCACCTGTGCCCTCTCCTCACCCCCTTCTCTCTCTGGGTTAAGGTCTTGGGCTACCGGCCCATGGGGGGTTGGGGCTGGCAGGTTCTCAGGCCTGTGGGGTTCTCTGACACCCCTAGGACAGCCTGTTTCCTGACACTGTGTCCTTCATGGGAACTCCCTCCCACAATTTCTTCTTGGCTTTAAGCCACCCAGGTAACCTTGGTGGCAGTTATTTTTAATTCAAAAGAACTGTGTAATGGTTTTGAATAGGATTGTATTCCTAGGGTACACAATTTTAAATATATAATGACCTATAGGTACAAGAATCCCCCTTTCTGGTATCCCAGAAACTCAATTCCCATTGCCGCCTCCCACCCCAAAGATGATACTATAACAATTGTTTATTGTCTAGTCTTCCAGAGCTTCTTTATGCCTGTATAAGAAATATTTCTGGGAAAGCAGCTGGGGATACTCGACCCTTTATACAAGGTCCACAGACAACGTGGTATGGCGTCTGCAAGCCAGTGCCTCCTAACTTCAGGGAATAAAGTTTGCTAAGGGGTTCTATTGCCCTCCCTAATTTCCAGCAACAGCTCCAACCTTCTCCACCCTCTTACTTGGGGAGGTGGAGAGGAGGAGACAAAACTCAGTGCATTGATACATAATTTTAAACATGTATGTGTGTTGTGTGTGTTTAAAAATCAAGCTGCTATATATTTCAGTGCCAAAGGCCTCCTGGAAAGCAAAGGAATATCACATAGATATTACAGAGTAGCAAGTGAGAACTGCTTGACAGATGACTGTGTTGGTATTGCATAAATAAAAATGTGTATCTTTCTCTTGTTCTGCATCTTGCAATTTTCTTTTTACTTCATGAAACTTAGATCTTTTCATAGCATTACTTAGAGCACTTCTTCATTCCCTTGCTTTCTCCTAGCTGCACAGAATTCCGTGGTCTGAATGAACCATAATTTTTCTGCGAGCACTTCAGTGATGCACAGCTATGCTGATTCCTGTGTTTTGCTGCAGTGAAAGCTCTGTACTCAGATGCAGTGACCTTGTCTAACCCGTAACCTATTCAGACAGAAATAAGACAGGACTTCTTAAGGGACAGAGGAGCTTACTGATTTGCCCTCCCAGGGTAAGAGAGTGTTGACTTAAATGATCAGATAAGGTTAACGCTGTTCAGATAATTCTATATGAGGATACCTAGTGGCGAAGGTTTTGAGCTTGGGACTTGATAAAAGGACAAATGTGTGGTCCTCTTGCCAAACCTGGTTATAGTCCACTATGTCTAAAGTACAGAAGAGACCTGTGTCTGGTCTCTTCTCAGTAAAGGGTGAGGATCACCCTTATCAGTGTGGTGGAAGCCCTCTGGGTACTGCTGCTTTATTCTTACCCATCACCATCTCACCGACCCTGGCATGGCTGCTTCTAGTTGCAGAGTCCTTTCTGCTGAGCCTTTGTCTGGGTGGTCGCATCAAATTCACTCCTTAGCCTCTGCTCCGTTATCAGCTGATGCCTGCCTCCAGCCTTGTCTTCCTGTGATGCTCTGCAGAATTCCAGCTTGGCCATGGCCTGCTGCAGCCCTGGCTGTACCATAAGGGGCCATGCCTTCCCCCTCACTGCAGCCTGTAGCTTTTCTGCTGTCCCTAAGAGGTGGAGGGGGGAGACCTCTTGGATTTCTCAGTGGGGTAGCATCATGGTACCCCTGGAACGCCGCTGTGCAATGTTCCTGGGCAGCCTTCAGCCCCAGTTAACGATGGTTGCATGTGGGCAGATCCCTCTTCCACCTTGTTCCAGGAGGGGTTCCATGGTTCTGGACCTTGACGTCTACCCTGCCTCTGATCTCTTTCTCTCTCCATTTTAACTGACGCATCTTCGCGAGCACACGGTTTTCCCAGTATGGGCTCCTGAGGACACCAATTGCATGTCAGTTGGTCTCAGGATCATGTTGGTCCCTCAGCATCGGGAATTCTAAGATATGCCAGAAAAACTGTTTGGGGTGGCCCATTAATGGGACTAGTTTTTCCCCATTTTGATGACGCTTCTTCACCTCTGGTTTGGAGACTTCAAATGGCCATGAAGACTCAGTTGGGAGATGTCTTCCCTCAGAAGCAGCCTCCCTGCCTTCCTGTTTCAAAGCTCCACCAGGGGCTGCCCACTGGGTTTGTGTCTTGTCTTAAGACTCGCCTCTAGCCTCAAACAGCTCAGATGACCTACCTGCTGTTGGTCCAGTGACTGATGCAGCCTTCTGTCTCTCAGACCTGCCCTTACCTGGGGGACCTCTTGGGTTCTGTTGATAGGGGGGCCTTTCAGGAGCTTGCCATTCAGTTGGATCTCAAAATATAGTATCTGCCACGGACACAGTTTCTGTTCTGGGAAAAAGAAGGTATTTTCCTTGCTCAACACATATTTGCAGCTGCCCAGGGCTTTTTCTGGTACAGAAATTTAGATTGTGGGTATCTCTTCCTTCTGTCTCAATCCCTCTGTGTCTGTGTTCTGCACAGAACGCTATCTCGCTGCAACTTCCTGTTTATCCGACACGTGGGAATGCGTTTTGAGGGGGAAGTTTATACCTAGCAGGTGTTGTCAGAAGTGTTTTCCTCCTTAATGACCACGGCTGGCGGGATGAGTAATTGAAATTGTTTGAAGTCATGAAGAGTGTACGCCCAGGGACCTCACTGGACCTGGGAGCCAGTTTTTCTTGTTTTTTGCTCCTTCACCTGGTTTGGATCAAATTAAAGAAAGAGCAGGAGGGAGGGTCCCATGAATTGTCACAGGGAGAAGGAAATCTGGGGCCAATATGCCTATTTGTAATTTTTTTTAGCACTTTGGACTCTTTAGACTTGTCTTGTGATTGTATTTACTAATGTGCTATCCACCCCTCCACCGCTCCCCCTAGAATGGAAGCTCCGTGAGAGCAGAGACCGAATCTGTCTCGCACGTGCGTGCGCGCGGCTGCGCGCACCTGGGCTGGAACCATCCCCCGCACGTAAAGGGCAGCTCCGTCACCACGGCTGGGATAAATAAGCCCTGCCCTCCCCATTGTGGTGTCCTTTGTAGGACGGCCTCCGTCCCTCAGGGCTGGGCAGCGAGTACCCCCAAACCATGGCACCAGGTTGAATGTCTCCAATGGATTTCGAGGAGGATGCGGTGGGGATTATGGGAAAAGATGTTGAATTTTCAGAAGGTCTGGGTTTGAATCTTAACTGTGCCACTGACTTATTGAGGGGGCTTCTCTGAACCTTGATTTCTGTATCCGCATAGTAGGGTAATAATGGGCCCTCCCTCCATGCACACATACTTTTTCATCTTCGGTTGAAGAATGCATGAAAAATGCATTTTAAACCATAAAGCCTGCAAACGTCAGGGCTTGCGAAATTGTGGTCTTTCTCTTCCTTGGTTTTTTGTTTGTTTGGTTGGCTTGTTTCACACGAAGCGAGGGGCCTGGCCTGCCTCCACCAAGTCTGCTAGTGAGGGTCTCCGGTGGCTGCCTTCTTGAGAAGGCTGTCTTTGTGAAGTAGGGAGTGGATCCCCCTGTAGGATTTTCATCGTCCCAATTCTCTGATAGCATGGTTCGGGTGGTATTACCAGGGCCGAGGAAAGTGCGCCCTTCGGAGGCCTGGCCCTGGTGCCTGTCACTGGACAGCCCTCCGTCATCGTCATGAGTCTGTGACCTGGACAACAGAAGCTGTACCTTCAAGGGCTGCTTGACGGTGTTTCTCTTTCCCCAGGCGGCTGCTGAAGAGCGAACTTGGATCATTCATTACAGACTACTTCCAGGTAAGCTGGGGGGTCTGAGCACCCATCATTATTGTGCATGTGGGAACATGTACCCAAAGGGATGGCCGATACTGTACACCTGGGCACTTGATCAACATCCAAAATTACAGACCCCGGTTCCTACTGTGCCCGGGAGGCAAGTGTGGTCTCTGCTCTTACGGAGATTATAGTCTTGGGCAGTGGTTCTTGGGCTTTTTTGGTTTCAGAACCCCTTTATGCTCTTAAAAGTTATACCTGTTTGGATTATCTCTACCTATCTTCACCATATTAGAAAGTAAACCTGAGGACCTTGACGATATGCCTTAATTCACTTAAACAATAAACCTATTACATTTTAGCATGAACAATTTAGTGAAAAATAACTTCATAACAAAAAATAGAAGAGTGGCATTGTTTTGTGTGTTTGCAAATTTCTGCCCTGTGTGGCTTCTTGGAAGACAGCTGAATCCTCTGTCTTCTTCCCGCTCAGTCTGTTGGGATTCTGGATGGTGCGTTGTTTCTGGATGGCCCCACGGTGCTCTCACAGAGGACGCGAGGGAAACGGGAGTCTGGAGTTATTAAGGAAACAGTTTTGACCGTGTGGAAAAGGTCGGGGGGGCCCCCCAGGGGACCCCCAAGCCACACTTTGAAAAGAGCTTTTCTAGTGAAATTCCCTCCCATAGCTACGTATGGTACCTAACTGGGTTAATTATATGTACCCTTTAGCCAAGTTATTTCTTGTCGATAAGCCTCTTGGTCGGTTCCGTTAAAGATAGGATTATATCAGATGATCCAACACTTCTCCTGCCTAAACACAGTTGCTATGGGGCAAATGAAGTCAGGGTTCCAGGTTCAATTAGAGGATGGTTTCTCATGCACTGACACAGCTGCCTTCCGGACTTTGCCGGAGGCACATGGAGGGAGGTATTGTGTAGCACCTAATGCAGTCAGCGTGCCCAGTTATTGGTTGACAGTGGTCTTGGGCAAGGTGCTTCGCCTCTCTGTGCCTCATTTCCTCATCTGTAAAATGGGAATAAAAACATGACCTACCTTATAGGATGTTATATGGTTTATATGAAATAACACATGTAAAGCACTCAGCACTTAGTGTATTGTGGGGCAGCTTATGAGAGTGGTCAGGAGCATGGCCCTCAGGCTCAGGCTTCCCGGGTTCAACACCCACCATAGCCACTTACTAGCTGTGTGACCTGGAGCAAGTTGCTTTACCTCTCTGTGTTTTAGTTTTCTGTTTGGTAGAAACAGGGGTCATTGGACCTAACCTTATAGAGTTGTTGTGAGGACTGAATAAATTATTACTTGTGAAGTGCTGAGAACAGTGACTGGCACAGAGTAAGACAGTGGTGAGTATTCATTACATTTCTCTATGTTCATAGTTCTTATTTTAAAGTGCGATCCACCTCTTTTAATGGGAAAATGACAGAAAAATCCATAACATCGTGGTTTCAGGTTGGTGCTATTCTGTATCCAAGGAGAACATATTTCTAAGACAGTTTAAAGAGGTTTTAGGTTTTAAAAACCACACAGGCATGCTTTTGTTTATTTTTTCTTTTTACGATTCAGGAAACAAACTTTTATGTGACTGTATGAGAATAACAAACGTCAGTTGTCACACACACACACACACACACACACACAGAGAGAGAGAGAGAGAGAGAGAGAGAAGTGGCTGCTCTGAACAGGGACACAGCAAGACCCCACAGAAGCCTGGAATTCAACTGGGTCAGCTGCCTCAGCGGCTTGAAAGAGAGCTCCTGCCCTGGGAGAGATGAACAGAAAGATTAAGAAAGAGATAATTAGTCACAAATGTGAATCATTTCAGCTGCCCTTGACTCAAAGGTCAGCATTGTCCTCAACTCCCTTCTCTTGCTGCCTCTAGTGATTGATTTTTAAATCCAGCTACAGAGAAGTGGTTTTTCGATCAGCCTTGGAGAAGCCTGCTGCCCCAGCCGCCTTCCTTGTTGACATTTAAAACAGACAGGGGTTGGTGTGGTTTTGATCAGGTTTTAAATGTCAAGTCGCCTTTTGGCTTCAGGGGCTACCCTGAGGATGGGTGGGGAAGGGCATTTGGGTGGGGACTTGTTTATCGGAGGAGGCCCTGAGGTTTGCTGGGGTGGTTAATGCTGCTTTCAGAGTGTGCCAGACACTTAACAGCTAATAACCACGTGCCATTTTTCTATTGAGCACTCAATCAGGGAGACGGCTGGGTGAATATTGAGTCCCTGGGCGTGAGGGCTTCGTCCTGGTTTTCAGAGTTTTGGATCTGGGGTTTCCTTGGCTAAGGTATTAGCCGGGAGGAAAGGCTGTCCTAGACACTGTTTATTTAAGTGTAGTTTTCAGTCTCACGCGCGTGCAGAGCCTTTTTTATTTTTAACTGCGTTTGGTCCTAGGTACATAGAAAGTACCAGGTACATAGCAGACAGTCAGTGATGCTTCTTAGGGGAGCAGGTATGTGAGATGTTTTAGGTGGTCCATGCAGCGGCATTAAACAACATTAGCCGTGTGGTGAGGAAGTGTTTTTCCCTTCCTTGCTTCCCTTTAGTGCTTCCGATGGTGCCCGGGAGAGCCATGGTTTGTGCTGCTGTCTCACACCCTTCTGCAAGCCTGCTGGCTCCCCTCGTTTAAGGGGGAGAGAGCAGGCCTCCCACTTAGTGTCTTCAGCTGGGGACACTGTTTAATTAGGATTTTACAAGCCATTTTGTTTGTGTTGAGTTGATCTTTGAGTTGCACTCTATTTATGCCAAATGATGTTACTATTGTTTCCTTTTTAAACATGAATGCTCTTAAAAAGTGGGTCCATTTTTAACATAATATAAAAAGAATAATAGTGTAGGCAGCCCTAGCTATGGCCAAATTGTGAGGGGGGTTCAAGAGAGACTCAGGTTCGGAAAGCCCCATGCTGGGCGCTGCTTGAAAATGGGCTGGTTCCAAAGCAGAGCAAAGAAGAACTATCCCCCATGAGCAGGAAAATCTGAGAGGGAAGGCTTATAGAGGCCAGCCTTTACGTTCGGACTAGCAGATGTAGTTTCAAGAAAAAAGTCAGCTGGGCTCCCAAAAGTTCGTTCCTCTGGCAAGGAGGTGGGACGAAGGTTTGGGACAGGTGAGGAAGAGAACCCAGGGGTGGATAGGTAAGACCCGGAAGCCATGCGTGTGGCTCTTGGGGAAAGTCATGAAGGCTGCCTGGCACTGGGCTTCTCAATGTGGAACAGGCTCAGAGGGGGGCTCCTGGCTGTCTGCGTTCAGCAACGAAGTCCATCTTGTTCCAGAACCCCAACCCGATATCACCCACCACTTCTAAAGCCATCTCTGTGGCTCTGCTTTTGAAGGCAAACACGGTTCCTGTTACAGTTTTAAAGAAAGACTCACAGAAGGAATATCTCCAGTGAAGGATGATGAAAATGCCCAGAGGTGAGGCAGGGGGAGAGCACTGGAAGATAGTGCTTATCTCCTGTCTGTGCGCAGCAAGTACAGGCCGCTCTATCTGCAGCCCCAGAGATTTCCACAAGACACTGGCTGGAAGAATCTTTGACATTTCCGGCATTGCGTTTTGTTTCCCTCTGTTTTGATTGTGCCTGGAAGGAAGATTGGGGTTTCTAAGAGGAACTCTGTATCCTGGTGAAACCTCTGAGGGATAATCGGTTCTTTATAGATTTGGAAATTGGTGATACGAAGTTCCCCTTGTTTTTCTGTTGTGTAATTAGGTACCTTGGTGGTTTGGGCCATGGCAATGGGAGGGTGTGCCCTTCTGTAGTTCTGCATGTAGGCCGCACTGTGTTCATGAAAAGCTTTCCTCCAGGCTCATAAAGTTCAGTTTCTTTTGGTTGGAGCTAGTTTTGCCCGACATAGAAATTCATTCTGTAGTCAGTGGCTCTGAACCAGGTAGCGCTTAAGAAAAGGGAAAATTAGTTACCACAGTTGCCAATAGGTCATGGGCCCAAGTAATGTTTGATGTAAATATTTCCATTTGCTGCTCATATCAGTGAGAGATCCAGAAGGCCCGTGTCCCCTTAGCTCATTATTATCAGGGAAGATTCACTGGGCTCATGGCACGTGACAGAAAGCTGGAGGAAGGGACCCAATGTCCCTGTCTCCACGGAGTTTGAAACTGAAGACAGTGCAGAGAGAAGGATGCATCCGCACAGGTAACGCACAGCATGGTGTGAACTGAAGACCTGATGGGTGGTACGAGCCTAGAAACAGGCCCTGAATGAACGTATTTTGGAGAATCGAAGATGGGACTTGGAGGGATCTGTAGTAAGTTGGGTAGAGAGGTGATAAAGAGTGGGGAAAATTTTTTGGTGCTTTTCAAGCCCACCTTAAATAGGGAGGAAAAGCTTCAGCTCTTCTTTGATCAATCTGGGAAGGCTTCTAAAGTGAGTGGAATTCCCAAAGTGGAAGAAGATGATTAGGTGGATAGAGGGTCATACAGGACAATTCACATAAACTCTGCTTTGAAGGTACAGTTGGGGCCAGTAGAAAAAAGGGCTTTGAGCCAGAGGAACGGGGCTTCGGGGAGAAGACAAGAAAGGTGAGAAGGTCACTAGAGGTTGCATTTGGGATTTGGTACTTGGAAGAAAGGCATTGTGGGGGGAGACTGGGGTGGCCTCAGTCAGGGTACTACCGGGGGGCGCTGCCTGCCAGGCAGGGGTTCCCTTTCAGCAGCTTCGTTCTACTTACTTTCCCTGGCAATTACTTGAATTTTGTGCAATTATTTGAATATTTTTATTACACTCTTCTCAAATTTTATGAAGATAAATGGAAAGATGAGTCTTGAAACTGACAACCATAGGGCTTCCTATAATTGAGATAAAGATGAAAATCAATAGGCATGCTGAAATGGCAAATCTTTAGCCTCATTGGACTGAGGTTATTGCACATTCAATTGTTAAAGAAGGAACATGTAGGTACAAAGTACCGAAAATACATCACTCAAAGATGAGCTTCAAATATGTGGTTAATTAGGGATTTTATAATCCTTTTAGCTTTATGGGAACAGAACGCCTCCTTATACCCTGTAAGCGTCTTGTTCCACACGAGTACATGTTTTCAGGAACCCATTTGCGTGAAATTGGGTGACTTCCTATGGACTAAGCAAGGAATCCAGGAGCCAGCGGGGGTTTGTGGGGGGGTGGGAGGCAGGGATGGACGCCAGAAAAGAGGTGTTTAAATAAGTGGGAACTTCAGCAATTCAGTGACCATGAGAAGTAAAGACTGAGAGGTGTTGGAAGGGCTGAGAAATATTGGTTAGAGAGCACAACTTTCTCCGAGGCTGAAGAGCTACTAGAAGGACAGAAATAATGATATTAGTAACAACGGCTAACACCTTCAAGATTTATGCGCCCAGCATTGTTCTCAGCTCGTGGTTCTCAAAGTGAGGTCCCCGAACCTGCATCTTCAGCATCCCCTGGGAATGTGCTGGGAAAGCACATTCTCAGGCCCCACCTCCGACTGACTGGCTCAGAAACTGGGGGGTGGGGCCCAGCAGTCTGTTTTGGCTGGTCCACCGTGATTCCGATGTACACTCAAGTGTGAGACTGCTCCGAGCATCTCTCCTGTACGAAGTCACTTCTCCTGATAGTCGCTGGGGAAGGTTTTATTACCGGTTTGCAGAACCTGCAACTGAAGCGCAGAGAAGGAAGGTTATCCAAGACCATATGACTAGTAAAACGTAGAGCAAAGATCAAGCCCAGGCCACCTGGCTACAGAAGAAAAGAATTTGGATTATACTTTATTAAATGCCCTTAAGGCATCCCCTGAAAACTCCAGAGAAAAGAAATTTCAGTGTTTTTTTTTTGTTGTCGTTGTTTGTTTTTTTGGCAGGGGGGTGGTCCAGACATTGACTGTTTTCCTGCTTCCTTGTAAAATAACTTTTTAAAAAACCCACATTCACCTTTTATTAACCACTGATGAGGTGCTGAATGAAGAATTAGTATTTGTACCAAGTTGTTAATCTGCTTCCTTCTCCATCTGGGGATTTCTGTCTGGTCTCATCACACCCACGCACACACCAGAACTATTTATTAGGGACTCTGTGGGCCTGGGGGTGAGTTGCGTTTATAAGGCTTTTTGTGGCTTCCCGAGGAAGGCATGAGAGTTCACAGGAAATGGAGGCATCCTTAGAGATGGTGGCTGTACTTTCAAAGTTATGGGGGGAAAATGGAGGCGGCCCGTGATTTCCATCACTGGCCAACAACAGGAACTTTTGTAGACATCAGTGTTCCTGGAAACAAATGCCCAGAGTGGAATCATTGGCTAATACGAGTTCTCGGTAGGTGGATGGCACACTACCAGACCTCTCTGGGGTATAAAAGAATGTCTTATTTGGGAATTGAATCCCCCCCAGGAGCCAGGTATTCACTTGTTAGACATCACCTGTGGATGGCGGAGATGAAGGTCCTGGAGAGGTAGAAGCTGGGAAGCTGGTAGCAGCAGAAGTGGCCCAGCTGGATGGGAGCTTTGTGGGGGAATCGAGTCACCTGGCCGGAGATTGTCAAGCCAACTGCCTCCAGGATCTGTGAACCTGAAATGAATCTCTGCTACTTTCCCCTGTGGGCAAGGACCTAAGAAACTTCTCCTGTGGATGGGGCAGGAGAGTGTGATGGCTAAAAGCACCATCCCTTCGGCCAGGTGCCGTATTTTGCTGTGTATAATGTGCACCCACGTTTTGTGCACATTCTCTGTGGGATTATTGTACCCATGGTATGTAATCATCATACACGGCAAAATACAGTCTGGATTCCAATCATTTCAGTGCTTGCTAGAACACTTACTGGCTGTGTGACTGCAGGCAAGTTACTTAACCTCGGTTTTCTCAGTGTCACCCTGGTACCTACTTCAAAAGGTTGCTGTGGTTACTAGATGAGGTGACATATGCAAAGTGCTTGGTACGTAGTGGGCAGTCAACAAATGATGGCTATTTGTACCTCAGTATTTTTTATGTTATCATTGCTAAAGTAAATCAGAGGAATATATTGGGGGAAAAACATGGGCTTCGGACCCAGGCCAACCAGGGTGCAAATTCTGGTCTCATACGGGCTGGTTGCTTCCCTGAGCCTCAGTTTCTTCATCTGTTAAAAGGGGATAGGATTGTGGCAAAGGTCGATGAAACACGCATGAATAGGGTATACTACAATGGCTGGCAAAGAGTAAAAACCAGTATATAACTCCATTGCTCTACCCATTATTGTTATCATCATCACCACTAAAGCATTAGGAGCATTGGAGAGCTAGCACCCTCAGCATTCACAGAATTTCTACCGTGTGTGAAGTTCTTTCTTCTGGGAAGACGAGGGCAGCATCAATCTCCCTGCCCCCAGCTTGTTGGTTCCCCATTTTCTTCCGTCCCTGTGGCTGGTTTGTGGAGGTGTCTGTGTGAGCAGAGGTGCACTGTTGACAAGCCCCTGCACTGCAGTCACCTGGCCTCTTCGCTGCCCCCTCCTGCCCTCCCTCTGCCCCCTCCTGCCCTCCCTCTGCGATTACCTGGGAATGGGCTGGGTCTTTCCCACCCCCTGAAGACTGCATGGTTTTGAATGCCTTTCCCCAGGCATTTTGTTTTGTTTTGTGCATTCTTCCTAGTTGAACCTCATTTTTTTGTTGGCAGCCCATTTTTCGATGTCTTAGAAAAAATAGATATGTCAGCTGTTTTTCATTTCCGGGCTTGTCTGCCACTTCATTAAAGTCTTGTATGTCCCATGTCTAAGTTCATTTATGGGTGGAGGGTGCATTAAGTAACAGCGGGCCCAGTTCCAAGTCCCAGATCATTTCCTAGGTGGCTGCTACTTAATGTACCCATGTTTTGGCTTGAAGCCTTCGGACTGGGGAGGTGTGGGTCTGGCGCCGTCCAGCAGGGAGTAGGACGAGAGGGAAAAGCTGGTTCTTCTCCAGCCCCATCACCGCTGCCCCGCCGCCAACAGCGCCCAGCACCTTCCAGAGTCAGGCATTTGTCAAGGGCTGGGAATACTGTGGGGTGACCTCGGGGGAGAACAGATGCTTAGAAAGACAAACCATGCAAGATAGCTGCCTGAGGCGGGGCTGGTTTTCTCTTCTTTTTTCTTTCTTTTGTTTAGGTCTCAGCAGCCTTAAGCCCCCCAGATGTCCAGTTGGCGTGTCATTAGGTGATGTGACCGGCAGATAGGCTCTTTCACTTGTGGGGCCCTGTGCAAAATGAAAATGTGACTGCTTCCCATGGGCCTGTGAATGGGCCCCCCCAAGAGACTGTCACCTGCATAGTCTGGGTCCATAGATCAGGGGGTCCAAAGTCCCCCACTGAGTCACCAGCACATGCGTCAGGGAGCTCCCTGTCTAGGTCAGGGAGGGCTGCACCCACCCCGACTCTCCCCACACCAGTGTCTGCGCCCCCACCACGCGACCCTGTCACTGCCTCAGGGGTAGGATGGCAGTGATGGGGAGACCCTGCTGGGCCAGGCTCTAGGAGGTGGGGAGCAGGTGCCTAAAACTCCCGACTGGGGAGGTCGCAGGAGGCAGGTCCATGAGTGAGCTGAGGCCCCGGTGCATGCTCCACCACCCCGTCAGATTTAACTTACAAAACACAAAGTCGAAGGTAAAAGTATTAGGAAGTGTAGATGGAACTGCAGGACATTAAATCCCAAGTGTGGGGCCCTTAGGAATGCAGGGCCCATTGGGGCACAGGGGCCTGGTGACTGCAGCTTCCCCGGAGAGCTTGTCAGCTCAGGTTGAGGCCAGGTGGGAAAGGGGGCAGGCCCCAGGCCAGTTCGCTGAGAGGGAGCGTGCAGGGTGGGGCAGGCTCCACGGTAGGCGGCAGGGCTGTGGGCGATGCTGACCCGGAAGCTCCTTCTTCAACAGCTTGTGCTCCACCCACAAGAGATGGAGACCCTCCTTCTAGTCTTGGTTTATTCAACTGTGAATTGAACAAACGCTACAAAATCTCAGGAGTCTAAGCATTTTCAAGATGCTTTTGAAAGGTGCTTTGGCTCCCTGGGAAATGGGTCCACTCGAATGTCATCGAAGTCATGTGTGACCTTGGATTTGACGACAGCACTGGAGAGGGAAGAAAGACTTAGATGATCTTTAAGGCTCCTTGAACCCCAAGTTTCTGTTACTCTTATTTCGGGCTAAGCTACAGAATTTCCATGCTGTGTATCATGAGAATTTTTAAAAGAATGTTTTCTTTTCCATATACACAAGTACCTTCTTTTCCTTGGGGGCGGGGGGGGGACTTTTTTCCCCCAAATGTCTTCCTCAAGGGAGAAGAACTAGAAAGAGAGGAAGGAGAACCCAGGCCATTTTGAAAGTTTTATTCCTTAAGGCGTACAATGTGATTTTCATCAAATGAAGTAAATGTCAACAGATGGAAGGACTTTCTCTCACCAAGTCTTTGATCGGCTAAATTTGGTGCTGTGGTGTTTTCTCGCTTTCTGACCCCGAAGCTGCTGGAGTCCACGTGCTTGGCTGGAAGTGGAGAACATGGGTACAGCTTTACCTTAATCACCTGTCGGTTCCAGGATCCTTTAGGGTTTTGTCTGCCATCTTGAAACTAACTGGTGACCAGTTTTTAAAATTAGGCCATATCTTGTGAATTTTAGTAGGACCTATGACATTTTGTTTATGTGTATTGGTCACAAAGGTGATAGTACCTCTGGTAAAACGCTTGGATATTTTTTATGTAGTTCTGTTTATTACACACTCTCTTTACTTTCCACTCCTTCTGTGAAGATAGTTGGGGTAAGAGAGCAACTGTTATCGCCACTACCCACCACTGATCACTAAGAACATAAAATACTCTGTGTGCGCCTGTTTGTAATGATTAATTCTTATAAGAACTGTATGCTATTGCTGGTATGGTGCCATTTTACAGAGGAGGCACTCGAGACTCAGGGGAATTAAGTCTAAGCTCACACAGCCAGAATGTGGCTGCGCTGTGACTTGAACCCCTGCCTGATGCACGTTTCTTTCCACTCTGCCGTCCATGCCCTCACTCTAACAGGGCTTTAGGGTTTTATAAAACAGAATAATACTAAGAAATACATTACTTTTTGTTGTAGGATCCATGTCACCTTGGGCTTCCCCATCCCAGAAGGGGAGGCACCAGCCCGCTGTTGCTCTATGAGCTCCGGCGACTTGTGAAGAGGATGTTCTGTGTCTTATGGGACCAGCTGGAGCCTTTTGAGGGAAGGAAGGGGTCTGGGTGGGGAGCCTTGCTGGAAGGCAGCCAAGTGGAGTGGAAAGAGCCCAGCTTCTGGAGCCAGGCAGACCAGCTCTGTCTCCTGTGGGCAAGTCTTTACTGCAAGCACCGGGAAAGTAAGGGTCAAGGCAACAACCTGATAGGGTTGTCGGGAGGGTTGGACATAAATGAGGTGAAGGATATGAACCCTCCGATATACACAGAATGTGTAAATGTTGTTAGTTGCAATTGCAACGGGATTTCTCTAGACCTTTCCCATGCACACACCCAGTGATGGATACCTACTCTGCTGCTGAAGATTTCGTATGCAGTCTCTTTCATGCCAGCATGAGATACCCTAAATTTATCTTTTTAAAAATCTACTGTTTCTGCATAATTTCCCATGGTCTCAATGTTCTTTTTTCTGAGTTTAGATGAAGGAACTGAAGGACATTGGGTGTAATTCCACCTCCATCCGTAGAATTCAGCCAAGGCATTGTAGCATGCCTCTTCCATGGTTGGGGGGTGGGGGTGGAGGCTGGGTTTGGCTCTTGTCTCACTCTTTTGCTAGGGGATATCTCACTGTCTTCTCCTGAAGCCTTGGCCTTCCAAGGGGACAAAGGCTTCTGAAACTTGGAGGGGTGATGAGCTCACAAGTGCCCAGAACGCTGTGCCCTCGCCCATTGGAAATGGAAGAGGGTTGTCACGCTGCACGGTGGCTCAACTCTTGTGTTCTTTGTTCTCTTTTGGCAGAACCAGCTTCTTGCAAAAGGACTGTTGTTTGTGGAGGAGAAGATTAAGCTGTGTGAAGGCAAGTACAGGCCGCCCTCCTAGAGCGGGGTCCCCGTGACTCAGCCTTTGATGTTCGGACAGCTGAAGTGCTTCTGTTCAACAGTGGCAGGCTGCAAGTGCGTGATTCACCCCAGCCCCTGCTTCTCCAGCTAGGCGGCAGTATTTCCATTTGAGTCAGCCACTCGGGGCCATGCAAGCTTGAACTGAGTTTTGAAAAACGAAAGTGGACTGGGGGTAGTCTCTTTGGAGACCTCGTTTAAGGGGGGTTTTGTAGGCATGTGTGCCGGTAGTCTTGGATGGGGTGAACTACACTATCGATCCCGTCATGCTGCTCTCTCATCTGGTCCAGGCTCTTTCCTATCGGCCTCTGTCATATTCCTTGTGGTCGTATGTGACCGGAGGCCTATCCATTTGGGAAACATTAGGTTAAGCAGACACCCACTTACAGGAGTATGATTTGATAAGCAAAGGAAATTTTTCTGGCTTTAAAAGGTTTTTAGAGCCCAGCTGACAGGACAGAATGGAATTGGAAGATGGGTCCAAAGTCAAGAATCCGCCAACCCCATGACGCCACCAGGGACCACTGTCAGCTCCCACCTCTGTGGGTCCTGATCTTAGCTGCCACCTACTTCTTGGGTGACTTCTGGCAAGTTTCTCATTTCTTTGAGCTTTGGTTTTTATTTTCTTTAAAATGATAAAATGCGGGTAGAGATTGTAGGCAAGATAAAGTGCATGGCTGGTATAGCACCATACCCCGCACATAGTGGGTACACAAACTGCTTCCTCCTCCTTTTTTTTTTTTCTTACTTCAGCCTAAAGACCTTTACCTGTAGGACAAACTTACTTCTAGACCAAGACATATCAGGCATTAGATCAGCCACTTTCTTCCCTCATTCTCTGGGAAAGGGACTGGTGTCCAGTGAAGTGTTTGCTAGAAAGACAAAGTGGGAAGGAAAATGAGGAGCCGACACTGGACAGTTAGTGTCTGGCAGTGGTAAGCGCTCACCAAACCTTTGGAAGAACAGAAATTAGAAATTTACCTCTCTATGTGAGAGTTGACTGAACCTGCATGAATCTCTCTATGCGAAGACTCTCCACCCTTAAAAATGCCCATTAACCCAAGACCTTATCATAAGTGACTTGCTTTGACAGGACCTTGGTGGGCCTTCTGCATTTTGGTGGCAGTCTAGTTCACACGTGTAGAAGGTGGCCGCCTAGGGAAGAGGGAAAAAAACCATGGTCATGACCACATTCTTTGTCTGTAAGTCATTCTGGGAGTCATTACATGCTCCTGTAAATATGGAAAAATACTAGCTTTATGAAAAAGATACTGAGCAAAAGCAGAGATCTGAGAGCCCTTCAAAAGGAAAGTTGGCTGTCTCTCGCCCCAGCGATACTCGGCAGATACATTCAGAGTGAAACCTCAAAGAAGGAGCTGGGTGGGTAAACAGAGGTCACCCAGGGTTTCGTGCCTCTGTCCCTGAGTGGCCAGAGAGCACTGGGCCGGGGTATTCTCTCCGGGACCCTCAGTCCTGGGGTCTGGATGGGTGTCAGGGTCCTTTCTGCACCGTGAAGGGGCATGAGGGGAACCCTGAAGCGTTTTTCATGTCTTCAGCCCAAATGTCTCTACTTTATTCTATGTATTATGACTCCAGGAAAGGATTTGTTTGGATAACAAGGTTCTCTTGCTATAAAATAGAGTTTGGAAATGACTGCTGGATCCATCCTATCACTGAGTGAACTTCACTGAGTGCTGTATGCGCACCCCTGGGCTTACAGCGGCAGGATGCAGAGTCAGCTCCCACCCATGTGGTGCTTGTTTGTGGGGTATGGCACATGACTCAGTCATCTGTTTCAGAGCTTTAGTGATCTTGACTTTAAAGAAGTTTCTCATTCCTATTCTCCATACCTCTGGTGAGCTAAACTCCCATAATACATTAGAGGAGAGTTTTCTGAGAGAGTCATCTAGAACCTTCTGCCCAAACCTACCTTCCCCTTTGCAGGGCGCTAAGTCCTTGGCTTGTAGGCTATTTCTGTAGATGACCCCACCTCCTTCCTGTAACTCTTTCTACCCCATAGCTACCCTATTGTGTTAGTCCATGTCTGTCTGATGTTCTTTTCTGAACACGTTCCAAAACCTCCATTACTCTCTGAAGTTTGCAGCCAGCAATTACACCCAGGTTCCAGGACAGGCGCCTGCCTGCTGCTGGGTAGAAGGATTACCTCGCGTGTTGGTGAGCTTTAGGTCTTGGGGTGAAGGGAAATAAAAAGGCACCAGCACCGGCCTGCAGAATTCGCCTTCCTTCCTTCAGGTTGGGAGAACCTCCGCGTTTTGTCTTTGTGATGGAAAGCTTAGGGTAAGAGCTGTCATCTGAGGAGCTGGAATAGCCTTTTCTCCTTTGAGGTCCATTAATCCAGGTGTTGGGGTTCACCTCGATTTTAGGATGACCTAACATTTCAGATGGTCCTTTTGACTTCCCTAACTCCTCCCTGCAGAGAACTAGCATAGCCTACATTTGCAAAGAGGATGCTTAACTGATTGATTCAAACATTTGTTGATTATCTGCTCTACGCCAGGTACTTTCCTACGTGCTGGGGACACAGTGGTGAACAAAACCATCATAGGATGACAGGCCCTTATGGAGCTCACGACCTGGTAGTAGAGACATCTGAATCAAATCATCACCAAATGCAACACTGCAGCCAGGTCAAGTACTAAGAACACCATCCTATCCATGCTAGGGAGATTTGACCACTTTCCTAAGGAAGTGTTGTTGGAGCTGAAACTGCAAAGATAAATAGATGTACGCTAGGCAAAGAGGAGGGAAAGAAGAACAGTCTGGGCAAAGTGACTAGTGCATGCAAAGGCCCTGTGGCATGAAGGAACATGGCGAGTGTGAGGGGCTGAAATAAATCGACATAGTGGGAGCCCAAAAGCTGAGGGGATATAGAAGAGGATGAAGACACAGAAGGAAACAGACTCTCCCCAGCCATGTTGCTCACATGATGGAGGTTTTCTTTAAGCAAAGGAGAGTGTTGGAGCTAACCATTAAGTTTTGTTCTGTCCTGTCCCATAGTCGGGTTAAATGCTAACCTCCTTCCACCTGCCCCAGCCTTTGCCAAAACCCCCTATACACATGTTATTTGCCATTCATTCATTCATTCATTCTTTCAAAGATTTCTCCAAGTTGATTTAGCGATGTGTCTGGCACCATGCTGAGCACTAGAAACATAATGGTGAGCAGGGCAAAAAGGGCCCCTACACTCACTCCCGTTCTAGTAGAGACAGGGAAGTAACACGAGCAATTCCAACAAAGTGTAATTAGCACTTTGCGAGGTAAAGTAGAGGGTGTAATGGGTTTGCGTTTCCCCCGAGTACATCTCACGCTGACCTTCCCAGACCTGCACGTCTCTGACCCTGCTAGCTGCTAGTCATGCCCTTGCTCTTCTCTCCAGCCACTGCTTTTATTGTCCATTAAATTAATAGACGGAAGATGCTAACATGAATCTTTCTCTGTCACTTCAGTAGAACTGGCAGTGTTGTGCCAAACGCGGCTCTCGGTGTCTAATCTTGGCTGACCCAGTTTCTCTGCCTCAGATGAGCAAAGACAGTGCCCAGTCGGCTCTGTTATCTAGGTCATCGAACAGCAGCCACAGTGCAGCCCCTCTCTGCCAGCACCCACCCCTCCTACAGGCGCAGAGTTCCTCGCACAGCCTTCCGGTGGCACTGGGTGACTCGTGTACCTCTAGCCTGGGGGCGGCGGTTGGCCACGCGCTGGTTTCCTGATCCTTGGGGTGGAAGTAGGCAACGCCTCGGGGTGTGGGTCCTGTGTCTTGCAGGTGACCACTTCAGAAATGCCACCCTCGGGGTTACTGCAAAGCAGTGGGTGGAGGTGACAGTTTCCAGGCCCTCTTTCCTCTTCCCTCAATTGACAGCTCAAGTCCAGAATGAGAAGTCTGTGCCTCAGTGATTAACACAACGACAACCACCACAAAGCAATATAAAACTGTGCACATGGCCTGTCCAGGTCACGTGGGTCAGGAGCATGCGGTCTGGAATCCCAGCTCTGCCTTCTTGCTGTGTGACTTTGAGCCACACGCTTGGCCTCTCTGAGCCTGTACATGGGGTAATAGAGTCTACTCATGAGATGTCATAGATAAGTAGTTTAGCACAGTGACTGATGATGTTGTAGCCGTTCTCGTGATAATAACAGTTATTATATGATTTTCAAAATTCAGTTCCCTTTTCTGGTTTGGGGATAGAAGGCATATTTGCATATTTTCAGTCAAGTCTTTCCGTCCAACCCCGTGCTGACTGCAGTCACACCTAACAGATCAAATGTAGGTGATGAGCTTTTTTCCCCCCATACCCCCCACCCCCACCCCTGCTCCATTTGACATGGAACTGCCTTCTGGCCTCTCCTACAAGTAATGACAAGTTCTTTTCTTTCTTTCTCCCCTCCCATCTTCTCGCCCTTGTGTAGGTGAAAATCGCATTGAGGTTCTGGCTGAAGTCTGGGACCACTTCTTCACTGAGACTCTCCCCACCCTGCAGGCAATATTTTATCCAGTCCAGGTCAGTCTCGCTGGAACGGCCTTGGCTTGGCCTTTGCCACCTGGGGCCTCCCGGTGGATGGGGAGGAGCCAGGAGGTCAGGGCCTGGGTCGGCTAAGGACTCGGAGAGTCTTTGCAGGGTGTTCTGGTTCTGTATTTAGCATCTGACCTCAAGTGAAGAGGAGGCCCCGAAGAAGCAGCAGTCTGTAGGCCCTCGGCACCCTCCTGGTTTGGAGCTTGTCTGTATATTCTTGGAGTGGTTTGCTTCTTCTTAGTTTTCAGAAGTAGAAAAGGTGGGGAAAGCAGGCTTCTCCTTTTCTCTCTCTTTCTCCCCGCTTTCTCTGAAGCATGATTTTAAGCCAGTGCCCTGTTGCTTCCAGACTGTGGGAAAGGAATAATGTTTCTCGCCCTCCGCGAGGGATTCCTGAAGATGATGCAGCAGAAAGAACCCTGGACTCGGGAACATTAGGGGTTGGGTTTGGGCGAATGCTTTCCCTTCTCTGAGCGCAGCTCCATTTCATGTCCTGCAAAGTGAGGAATTTCGACTGCAAGATTGAGAGCCTTCTCTCTCGTGTCCTTATTCTGCGACCTCAGCTCATTCTACCATCTGATTCCCTGCTGCTCTCCTGCAGGACGGGTCCGTGCCAGGGCAGAATGGACATCCCCTGTGGCAGGTTGAACGAGAGACCATTCTCTCCAAAACATAAGTCTCTGTCACACGCCTGCGTTGCCATGGGCCCACTGCCCCGCTCCTCCCTGGGGTCCGGGCTTCATATCTAATCGGTGTGTGGGAGCAGAAGTACCTTGTGCCGGAAGTGATGACCCACGTGCTTTGTTTGCTCTGAATGCTGCTTTAAAGGAACTTGGGGTTCTTTGAACTGTTTCTCAAATATTTAAACATTGGGGGGCTATGCCTATAGGGTCCATCTGCCATTCTGGGCCTGCCCCTCACAGCTGCGGTGGAGGCCTCCAGCCTGCAGCCACTGCCCTCTTCCCCTCGCCCTAAGCTCGTCCTGCACCCCCACAAAAGGATGGATAGCATGTATGTGGCCAGGCCGGACCCCCGGGCCCACGAGCTTCTCCTTTCCCTGCGGTAGTCACTCCTCGGCCAGCAGTGAGTCTCAAGAAGACAGTGCTGGGAGCGAGGGTCGACAGATTTAGCAAATGAAAACACAGGATGCTGAGTTAAATTTGGATTTCAGACAAACACGAATAATGCAATGTTTGAGACATATGCTAAAAAACTATCCAAATTTAACCGGACAGCTTGTGTTTTATTTGGCAACCCTCCTGAAGGGAGTTTGTAGTCCTGGGTCTCTGGTAGGACCAGTTGGGTGTGGAATTCCCAGGTGCAGGCACCCAGGTGGGTTTAGAATGGGGAGTGTGGGTTCTGGGGGGGGGTGTGGTCCCGGGACAGTCATCGGATCATCGGAGGCCACGGGCCCTCTTAGGCTCTGACCCAGGCAGGACCCCAGTTGTGCAGGCCAGAGGCTGCTACTGCCCTGCTTCTCTGGAGAAATAGTAAGATCTGGCAACAATTGGTGTAGCCCCTGTCCACCTCCTGCTAATTTCCCTATGATGCTGTGGCTGGTCCAGACACCCCACTTTCAGAACCCCTGCCTTAGGGGTTCTCACTACTCTTAGTAGCGTCCCCTGAGGTGTCTGTGAGTCCAGCCAGATCCTTCTGACAAGATCCCTCGTCAGACAAGTGTGGTTCCGAGTGCCTGCTCTGTGTGAGGCTGCGGAACTTTGCCTGTGTTTTTCTGCCTTGTAAAATGAAAGGGCTCCTGGAGGTAAAGCCAGGGCACAGATTCCTGCGGGATGAGTAGTCAGTGCCAGGTGCTGGGATGTGGTGCAAAAAATGGAAACTGTACGACCTTGGAAAAGATCTGGGGAGTGTGGACCGCTCTCAGGGAGGGCGATCTGGCAGCGGTAGCTGAGCTGAGCCTGTAGGGTGTGGGCGGTGCTATGCGTGTCTCTTGAGGCTTCAGGATACGGGGTGCAGAGATGGCCAAGCACTCTCGCCCGTGTTTCTGCAAACCTTCCGAAGGTGTTACAGGAGATGCAGAACTTAAACCTTGGGTGCCTTGAAGGATGGGAACCGATGTCCTATTTGGTAGGGCAGGCTCGAGTGATATTTTCATCTCTATCAAGAGCAATTGATTTTTTGTATGTTCTGTGTATATATGTGCAAAGGAGAGCCTTGGAAACGGGTCCTTTTCCCTTTTCTGTTTGGGTAGACTTCGGAGCTCTAAAATCAAAGAGTTCAGGTTTCTGATCTAGCCCTAAGTGGGACAAATTACTGTCACTCTGGGCTCTAGGATTTTTCACCTGTGAAGTGGGTTTTATGATAGCACCTTTCTCAAAGGGTGGCCGTGGGCATTGAAAGTGTTAGTTACCCGAAGACTATTTAGAATCGTGCCTAGCCCACAGTCAGAGCTCAGAAGCTGTCAGTTCTTAGGATTATCTCTGTGCTCACCCCACTTGGTTGAACAAGCCCCTTTCTCCTACCTTCCCAGTCACTTTTCTTCCTGAGCTACTTGCATGTATATAGGAGTCTAACAGGTCCCACATTTTCCTCCTTTGCCTGGCACGTGATTGGTGCTCAAACATTTAATGGATAAAGTGGATGAAGCAGCTTTGGATGTGGGGAGGAGGTGGTGGCCTTTTCTCTTGTTTCTCCCCATTGTCCTCTCTTCTCCCTTCTCCTTCTTTCTGACCCCTCTGGCACCCGCGCCAGGCATGGCCCCCCTTCTATGTATCATCTTTGTGTTATTGAGGCAGGTTGAGTCAGAGCTTTCATTCTGAAGGGTGGGGGCCCAGTCTCTGACTCTATGGCAGCGCCGACCCCCACCCTGGGCCTTGCAGACACCTTGTCCTCTCCCATCCCGGTGCTCTGCACCCCACATGGTTGGTGGCAGGTCCCGCAAGCTCTCCCCTCCTGACACTGCCTCTTCTCTCTAGGGCCAGGAGCTGACCATCCGCCAGATCTCCCTGCTGGGATTCCGTGACCTGGTCCTGCTCAAGGTGAAGCTGGGCGACCTGCTGCTGCTGGCCCAGTCCCAGCTGCCCTCGTCCATTGTCCAGATGTTGCTCATCTTGCAGGTGAGGCCCTGGTGGAGACGCGCCCCTGAGGCCGAGAAAAGAAAAGAAGGGACTAGGGGGAAGGAACCAAGTGACCAGAGCACCTTAGCTTTGTGTAATGTCCTTTAGTTGCTTAGGTTCCTTTGTCACTGAGCATCTTTAAGGTTCCTGGCGCTGTGCTGGGATCCCAGTGGGGAGGGAGCAGCAACGCCCTGTCACTCACACAGTGGACACCCTTCTCTCCTCTCCTCCGTCAGGGAGTCACAAGTTACGAACAGCAGCAGGCACCTCCTGCAGCCTAGCTCAAATTGCATTCCGTGCTTTGGTTCGCACCTGATCAAATGCGACATCTCATAGCTCGTGTGTTTCCACTGGGAGACAACCCCAGATGGTTGTCTGGCGTCTCTTCATCCTGATTCTAAATCAACAATAGGAAGATGAGCTCACATTTGCTGCTTCCTGCCAGGCACAGACCAAAGACTTTATTAAGTGTATTGCTCTCTGAATCAAATAATCCGAATGACCACATGGTGAGGTGGGCACTGTTATTTTTCCCATTTTACAGGTGAGCAAAATGAGACTTGGGAGTTTACGTGCTTGCCCGAGGCCCCTTGGCAAGGTGGGAAGATTCAGAACTATGTACTCTCAGGGGAAAGACGTTCGTTGCTCCAGCTTAGGCTACAGACCTCCCCTTAGCACAGCCAGCTATGACCTTGAGTGGGATCAAGGAGTACAAACATGACCTCAGCAATCCTAGTCCTCTGGATGGGGGTATATACTTCTTAAGCAACAGGGCTTGTGGGCTAGGGATACCCCCAAAAGGAAGTGACTAACCATCCTTCACCTCTGTACTGGTTTCAGACCCTGCAGTATCAGCTCTGAGCCTGTGCATTGGGAAGACAGTTCCATCCTTGGTCAGCCATCCTGTGACCCCAGGCGGTCCTCTCAGCAGGGGCGGGACATCAGCCTCGGGGCCCTGATATCTCCCTCCCGCCTCGGCCACTGTCTATCTGTTCTCTGGTTGGACCATGCCTCTGGGCATTCCCCCCTTCCCTGAAATTAGAGCGGAGGAAGAATTGCCTTATAGGATGCGAGTGGGCATGCTCGGCTGGAACGCCAGGCCCAGGGTTGCTGTGGCAGGCCAGGAGAAGGGAGGGGGTGGAAAGTGTGTGTGCAGCTCGCGTCAGCAGCCACCCTGGGAGGTCACCATCCTGCTCCAAATCCTGTGTTTGTTACCCATTGTGCTCCCGTCTCTGGCCGCTGCCCATTTCTCTGTCATCTCTCTCTGCTTAAAGCTGATGGATTGTCGGCGGGGAAGGCTGGGGAGGAGGGGAGAGGTCAGATGAGAAATATCATGGAGAAAAAACTGTGGAGAAAGTTTCCTGGGCTCTGAAACCCCCTCCAGGTGGTTTCAGGGCTGAAACTGCTCAGCTTTGGAAGCCTGGGGTGGGTCCCAGGGTGTGTGAATCTCTCCCTTCTCCAGCCTGGAGGGTTCTCTTCCGTTTGGGCGGAAGTGTGTGCCTTCCGCGGAGAAGCACCTCCTCTGCTTTTCCCCTTTGTTTTCCGCTGCCAGCATCTGCGATGCTTCCGCTTGGGCTGAGAGGAACTGGAGCCAAGGGTGCAGGGAAAACCCTCATGCCTTCTCCCCGTCGCCACCCTTCAGGTGCCAGGCAGCCTTCGTGGAAGCACCATGGGTCTGAGGACCAGTCACATTTTCTCCACATGTCCTCCCTTCCAGCCCCTTCCCAGGCCCAACCTCCAGGTCTTAAAGTTTGTGCACCAGGGCCCCCTGCTCGACCTCCTTAGTGTCTCTTTAAAAGCCGCTCCCCTCCCCACACCACCCCAACCATCCTGGAGCCAACAAGGGGCCAAGTCAGCCTGCTTCTTTGGGAGCATCCCCCTCACCTGGTGGTCCTCAGCCTGCAGGATTGGCCCCTCCAGCTTTATTGCCCGACTGTCTCCCCCTGCAATCCCTGAAAACCCCAGCAGGTTTTCACCTTAAAGGGAAGGTGATTAAAAACGCATTCCACTTTGAGAATTTGATGGGGCAGCTCGCTGGGCTGGGGACAGCCCCCCACGGGTCCCTGTCTCTGCTCCTCTGCAGGCTCTCAATGCGAGACCGTGGCCTGGAGTCCTTCCCAGTGGTCAGCGGAGTCCCCTAGGAGTCTGCTGGTTTTTAAGGAAACCATGGTTACTTCCTGGCTCCTCTCCGGATTTGACTGCCGTGGTCATTGTTCTGGCTGCTGTTTGCTCTGGCTTTGGCTCGGAGGCCTCTGGCCATGCTGGGCTTCTGAACTGACTTCATCTTGGTGCTAACCATACATCTTGTTCCACAGTGACTCCCCCTTTCTTCTGCTGTTCTGGACTTTTTCATATTCTGTCCCCCTTTCTTTTCTAGCCTGTTAACAAGTATCAGTGAGATGCGCATGGAGCCAGACAGCCTGGGTTCCAGGCCCAGGTTTTTGCCAGTTACCAGCTGTGTTTTCCTGGGCCACTTGCTTAAACTCTCTGGGCCTGAATTTCCTCGTCTGTGGAGTGGAGATGAGGAGAGTGTCACCGTCCTCGGGTTGTTGGGAGGCTTCTGTCCTTTCACACATGTCATGTGCCTGCCTGCTGAGTGTGGAGCGGTCCCTGTGACAGCGAGGCTGGGATACTATGGCTGGGACCGCGCCCCAACCTTGGAGCTGGGGCGGGGACTGTCCCGACCCCACTGCGTTGGCGGGACCTGTGGGAGAGGCACCAGGCACCTACCGTACCCAGTTCCGATCACCGTGACCCATGACACGTGCCTTGGGCGTCAGGCCTGGGTTTCCTGCATTGTGGTCACAAGGATGCTGCCTGTTGGTACCACTGCCTTGAACATAGCAGGAGGGCCAGCTGGCCGTGGTGACTTTGACTGACATTTGCCTCTCTTTGATGTTTGTTTTCAGAGTGTTCATGAGCCCACAGGCCCAAGTGAGGGTTATTTGCAGCTGGAGGAGCTGGTGAAGCAAGTTGTTTCTCCTTTCCTGGGCGTCAGTGAGGATCGCAGCGTCTCGGGCCCCACGTACACGCTGGGTAAGGGGCACAGCTCTCCAGCTGCTGGGAGCCTTGGTGATCACACCACCGGCTACGTTTCACTGGGCCCCGATCACGTGCCAAGACGTTTGCTTCCGGTGCAGGTGGCACAGATGTGTGTGTGTTGATCCCTCCTGTTTTCCGTCTGGTCCGTGTCTCGTTACCCTCCTCCCCGCACGGAGATTCCACCCCCAGGACTCAGACTGTGCCTCTGTGGTGATGCTTGTCTGGTCAGCATCTTCGATCGGTGGCTTTGATCTTTTTCTTGCGCCTACCACGTTAATTTTTCCTGTATCTGACACCAGAAACTGGGCATAATTGCACCACTCCCACGTGAGTGAAAACACCGCCTGGGGTCGTTTGCCTTTGAAAGCAGCTGGAAAGGGGAAGCCAGCTCTGGCACACAGGGCCCGATGAGATGGAGCCGCTGCTCCCCACTCCGTTTCTGGAGGTGCTGCCGGGGCCTTCACACCAAGGAAAGGGGCTCCTGGACTTGGAGACCAGCCCTTCTGGGGACTGTCTTGGTGTCCGGAAAGTTAGCGTTATTGAGTGTCAGGCTTGGTGCGAGCCGCCCCGGAGGAGCTAGAGATGAATTGGGTTAGTTGTTTATCTCGGTGAAACCTTAGTCTGGATGGGAAAACAGCTCTATAATAAGGCTTATCATAAAAGACGTTTCTTAGTTACCCTCTGAAACAAAATCTCCCCAAATGTCAGGACGTTTTGTCGGCTGTTCTATCTCCAGCAACTGGCATGATGTCTGGTATACAGTAGGCACTCAAAAATGTATGTTAGGTGCATAGCATCTGTACCCTGCGGCCAGGGTGACCAGCACCCACATAGGTGCAGAGATGGAGAAAGATTCCCCGAATTTAGACTCTTTGGCCCCCTCTCCTTGCTCGAATGGAGCTGGAGCTGAGCTTCAAAGCAAAAAGGAGAGGAGCGGCCCCGACACGGTGCCCACCCCTTCCTGGGCCTCTCCGCTGCAGAGACAGGCAGGGCCGGCTGCAGTCTTCACAGCCCCGTCGTGTTTCTCTGGAGACATCAGCTTAACCACAGCCACCGCAAATTGGAGGGTGCTGGCCCCAGCCTGCTGCCTGCCAGGTTCTCCCCCTGCTCACCCCCCTCCCTCGCTCCCTCATCCCACACAGGAGCTGGAACCAGCCCCAGCAGAAACCTGCCCTCCTTGCCGTGACTGGGGGCCATGTTGCTGTGCCCTCTGTGGAGACCAGCTTCCTGCTCGGGCTCAGGCCCCTGGTCACCTCTCCGAGGCTCCCCGAGTGGGGTGGGAGGACCCAGGCAGATGTCAGGATGCCAGCAGGGTTTGGGGGTCCAAGGCAGGGACTCCATCCATCGTCGCTGGGCCTAGAGCCAGAAACAAGGGTAGATGCGGAAGTTTGTTTAAAGAGGACTCACTCTAAGAGGGGTGCCTTCAGTTTTCCAGCTAAACCAATAACACATACTTTGTCAAATTAGGAAGCAAAGGCCTGAGGTTTCATTCTCATACCAAGGCCACTCCTTGCCTTCTAAGGTGTTATCTCAGTAGAGGTAGGGAGGGAAGGAAATTGACCCTCTTTTGATTTGTTTTTTATTATTAATTCAGAAAACGTGTACTACAGCCCTGTTCCAGGCACCTCGTGAGGTGCTGCAGGTCCATCCATGAACAAAACTGACCCAGCCTTGCCCTCTGCGAGCACGGTCCAGTGAGGAAAGTCACAAGCAATAGGCGATGACTCAGGGTACAAGTGCTCTGTATGGGGAAGTACAGGGGCCGGGGCCCTGCGGCAGGGGAACTTTACCTGGGCAGGAAATCAGGGAAGGCTCCCCAGGGGAAGTGATGGGGAAGTGATATCTCTGATGGGACCTATAGGATGAATGTGAGTTAACTGAATAAACAGGAAAGGAGACTGTCCCCAAGGCCAAGGGCAGGATCTCCGGGAGGGCTCTGGGCTGGGGGTAGCGGTTGCAGCATTTGAGGAACTGAAAGAGCTTCAGAGCTGTGCACAGTGGCTGGTGGCCAGAGAAGCCCCGGGCACAGGCAGAATCCCAGGCCCTGTGCTGAGTGGGCTGGGCACCATGCCACCGAGTGGGCACCGTTGTTCCTGTTTCATAGGTGAGGGAAATTAAGATTGGGGGCACTTGGCTGTTGGAGCCAGGCTTCGGAACCCCCAAGCTGTCTGCACTTTCCCACGAGCCCCACCTCACCCCTCACCCCAACAGGTGGGCCTGCCCTCTCACCCCTAGCCCGAGAGGTATCCGAGACCAGACGCCTCCCCTCAAACCTCTGGGTACTGAAACTCTAAAATGGCCACTGTGGTGCCCTCTGTTACTGAGGACACTCCTTTGCAGACTGAGAGGCCTCAGTCTTCCCCTCTGAAAAGTGGAGACAGTGACCTTTATCCTGCCCGAGGGAGAGCCATGTCAGATGGCCTGCTGACGTCAGACTGAGCAGATGTGCTGGACACGAGAAACCCCTGTAGCCACAGGAGGGCTCTGCCGTCGTCCCCTGGGGCCTGATCCGGGCTGGGAGTGGTCAAGGGCAGCTGGTGATCACCTGAAAAGCTACCACGTATCAAATGCCCGTGATGTTCCAGGTGTTGGGCCAGGCGCCTGGCATATATTCCTTCCATCCTGGCACGACCTGCAGGGGTGCGGGTACCGTGGTATTTCCGTCTCCACATCATTAAGACACATCCCCAGGGTCACACAAGGAGGGAGGTGACCAGAGCCGGAGAGGTGGTTTTTCTAAGATGTTCCTTACGAATTTGATCCTGGGATTTGTGGGAAGACTCCCTCTCTGCCAGCCAGGCCCATAGGCTTGAGGGATAAGCCGCCTTCCCTGGACACGCAAGGCTTGCTTCAGGGAGAAAGATGAGTCTGAGGCTGTGTGGAGTGTGTGTGTGTGTGCGCGCGTGTGTGTGCATCTTCCCTCCAAAGCCGTCATTTTTCTCGGGCACTGGGGAAGAGAGGGATGATAATGACATCTTAAATAGGCCAATTTGTCAGAAGCCAGGCCCTCATCCTACCTTTCTCCAGAAGTTCCCAAATTTTCCAAGCCGCTGCCCCCGCGGCTGACAGGGCCCTCCCAGCAAACACCGCGGGCTCCATTCTCCTGCACAAAAGCCCCGGCCTCCCACACATCCCCCCCATCGCGTCTCCAGGGGGAGGGCCCTTTGCCTCTAGATACTGTAACTTCTCTTCCTGACAAGTAGGCATTCACGGCTTTCAGGTGCAGCGGCCTGGAGAGGGGCCCCCACAATGCACTTGGTGTGCAGGGGTCACAATGCCCGAATTATGGCCTTCGCTCCGGTGGGGCCTGGCCGGTGAGCCGTGGAGATCAAAGGCCTGGGAACTGAGTCCCCAACAAAGGGCCAGAGGACCGCCTCGCCCAGGCTTTCTTCTCTCAGCGGGTGTGAAAGGAGCTGCCATCGCTGGCTCCGTGCGGGGGGAAGAATGCCAGAGCTGGGCAGTGGCGGGCGGCGGGGGAGCCTGGTGGCTGAGGAAGGAAAAAAGGCTCCCCTCACTCCATCCCGTGTGAAAGGCATGAGGAGGCCCAGGGGTAGGTGCCAGTGGAGGGGGCGGGTCCCATCCCGGCTCAAAGGGCACCAAGGCAAGGGAGGGACCCTTTCTTTGAGGCCCCAGGGGATATTGACAGCTTCATCCGTCCCTTAGTGGGAGGTTTCCTTCTCTGAGTGGGTCCCTTAGTGGGAGGTTTCCTTCTCTGAGTGGCAGGACCGGGTCTTCCCTGGTGTGAAGAAGTGGGAGAAAGCAAACAGCAGCCGCGTGTGGGGAGCTGTCCGTCAGCTCCAGGCCTGGCGTCCCTTTGAAGGCCTCCCAAGGGTGCCCTGCGGGGGCCGACCCCACTGGGGACGCAGCTGACGCTCTTGGCTGAGGGTTGCATCTGGACTCTGGCGGGAGTTCAGCAAGGAAGCACTGTCTGCCCAGGGGACTCAACGCAGCCCTGAGGCCCCTGTGGTCGGGGCTCTGCCCACACCCTTGTCTTAGGAACCAAAACATTTCACCCAGAAAGCAGAAGGAAGAGCTGTAGGCCTCTCTGGTGAGTCATCGCAGGGAGCAGCAGTAAGGAGAGAGGTGGGGCTGGCTGCCGACAGAGCCAGGCCTTGGAAACTGCAAGGGCTGTGCTTCAGCTGTGTGGCCTGGAGTAATTTACTTAACGTCTCTGAGCTGCCCAGGGCTGATCACAGAGGAGAAAGGAGTTGCCCTGCTTCAGGGCAGGACCCAAGCAGAGCTATTACTTGCCATATTATGCGCCCCAGCTAGAGGTAGCCTGGCCCCTGGGGAACCATTCCAGATGAGGCGCTGTGTGTGCCGCCTCCTCCCTCTCCTGGACCCCAGACCACATCCTGGCACCAGCCACACTGCGTAGTCACGGCCTGATTCTTTGTCGTCTCCCCCTTAGACCGTGCGCTCACTGAGGGCAGGGCACACATGGTTCCTCTGATAACCTAGGCCCCAGCAGAGGCCTCTCAGTGAGCGAGTAGATGGCCAGTCTGGGTTCAGTCTATCTTGAAGGAGCAGGCCCATCCGAAGGGACCCCTGTGCGTGACTTCTCTGAATCCCCATGATGCTTTGGTGGGTACCTCTGCCTTGACACTGGCCATGTTGACCTGTTTGAATAGCTGTCTGTGTGTGGGCCTCCCAGGGGTCCCGGGCAGGGGTTCCGCAGTCGGCACTGGGCTCAAGTCCTGGGTTCATCACAAACTGTGACTGTAAAATTATGTAGCATCTCAACCTCAGGTGCCTTTTCTGCAAAATGGTCTCAAGGAGATTCTGTGGGTGAAGCACATCCTTTTCTGATTCAGTACCCAGCACACAGTAGATGCTCAGGTAATGACTGCGCCTGAGACAGCTCTCCCTCACACACACATGTGAGCACCGGGCTCAAGGCCCTTTGGCGGGCCTCATGTCATGTTCATGGTTCTTTTTCTCCTGCAGTGAGCATGGCATTCTGCACTTTGTAGCTCAAGAAGTGTGTATTGCGCAGGGGCGGGGGGGGTGCTGTATAGGAGTCACGGGGACCCGCCTCCTCAGGTTGCCCACCCTCACTCTGGCCCCAGCTCCCAGCAGCAGCCCCAGTGGCCTCTATTGTCAGTGTGCTGCCTGCCAAACCCTCCAAGGACTCTGGGCTGCTGGACTAACGATGTCAGAGAGGTGGGCGACATCCAGGCGCCCATCTGAAACACCTTTCCTGGCTCATTCTACCAGGTCGAGGTCCATGGATACCATCAGGTGCATTCCCATTTCTCCCGGAGATGCTGCTTGTGCCTGCCATGCACATCTGTCCCCCATGCCCTCGACTCACCTGGGCCCTGGGCCCCGCCTTTGTTCTGCATGTAGGAAATGCTCAGCCAGCACTCTTGCCCCGTCTCCAGCCAGGCTGGTTGGAGAGTTGGGGCCCCAACACAGGCGTCACGATGGCCGATCTCAAGTGCTTGCGTTTAACAGCAGCCGGAGAGAAAGGACTGGTTTTCAAGGGCATTTCTAAAGGATGGTTCTTTAATGGGGTCTCTGCTTCTTTGAACTCTTCTGGTGCTTCTGTTTTATAGGTATCGATTTTGTGATCATAAAAGTAATACATGGTTATTGTAAAAATGTGGGGACATTATAGAAATGCGTGGCTTCAGAGAGAACCTCTGCCACAGTCCAGCGTAGATTCTTCTGTCTTGGTTGCTCCGTGGCATTTTGTAGTCTATTCTTTCTTCCTCATTGATTAAGAGGTTTTGACCCCTCGTACTCTTTCCTCCTCAATGACGGTATTTGCTGGTTTTTCTGTTGCAGCCAGGCGCCACTCCCGGGTCCGGTCCAAGGTCACTGTCCTGAACTACGGCTCCCCGATGACCACCATCAGCCGGCCACTGAATGAGATGGTCCTGACCCCTCTGACGGAGCAAGAGGGGGAGGCCTACCTGGAGAAGTGTGGCAGCGTCCGGCGGCACACGGTGGCCAATGCTCACTCGGACATCCAGCTGCTGGCCATGGCCTCCATGATGCACCCAGGCTTAGGAGAGGAGGCTGGCACCGAGGACAAGTGCCTGCTTCTGCCGCCCAGCTTCTCCACGCCCCACCGCCAGTGCTCCAGCGAGCCCAACATCACCGACAGCCCCGACCAGGTGGAGGAGGCGGCCGGGGGCAGCCAGGAGGACTCGGAGGCGAACAGTGCTTCCCTCGGCTGAATGCCCACCTCCAGGATGTCCCAGCTCCTGCCTAGCAACCAGGATGAGGACGGTTCCATCCTGTGAATCACCAAGGGGCTCCTCCTTTGGGCAATTGCTGCCTTCTGTCTTTTGGGGGCCAGGCCTAGCCTAAGTGCCCTAGGGGAGACCTAGTTGTAAACCTCTCCGTTTCCGTGACTGTGGCCCCCTCTTCGCCGCCACACGGACCCAACTGCCTAATGTTCACTTGCTGACTTCCAGCCCTGCCTGCCTGACTCGGATCCACATCTCTGGGCTCCCTCTTCAGATATTGGACTGTCCGATGGTCCCCTCGACGTATCCCAGTGCCCTTGGCATTGCCATAGCAGGAGATTACCTGAGCGGCACACGAAGCCAACAAGGATGTTTGGCTTTTGGAGTTCCCCTTTAGGTCTGGTGAGGCAGAGGCTTGTGGGTGAAAAGATATCTCTCCTCCCCTGTGTTTGTTTGTGGGGAGGAAAAGTAGAGAGCAGCCCCTACCTGCCAGGGCTCTGGGAAAGTGCCTGCCTTGTTTCAGTTTCAGAATTATTGGGAAAGAGTTGCCTACTGGTGGTGGTAGGGTCCATCCTCACCTATATCCGGGGCCAGGAGGGCCAGGAGGCTGGAGAAGCCTGACTTTGATTAAGCCTCTGCATTTCCCCCTCAGGCATCCTCCCAAGCTCAAGGAACTAACCTCCCTGGTGGAGTAGCTGATGCCTTCATCTCTTTTACTTTAGAAACTGACAGTTTCCTGTTTGCTGCGGATGAAAGGCCGGCTGATACCGACCAACTAGTGTGTTCCTGGACTTGACTTGAATTTTTAAAATGTGCATTGTCTCAAAAACAATGGTTTGCAAATATTTGCACATAGGATATTTCACTGCTCCTTTCTGACAGGGTATGTCTTCAAGCTAAGAAATAAGCAAGCCCTCCAGGAAAGGAGACTCGACATGGTTTGGGGGTGAAAGTGGTCCGTGGTGGGCAGGGTTCAGAGGCCACAGAACTCTGGCAGCTGGATTCGAATCCAGAATGGCCTGTGTTTCTGAGTGTTGTGGTTTCTAGGAGAAGCTGCAGTGAGGTAGGGAGACAGCCTGCCTTGTGGGCAGAGGGTTGCAGCAAATGGAATGTCTCAATGCTTTCCAGTGGGGGGAGATGGAGGAGATGTTCATTCCCTGTGATGGAAGAAGAACTCGGATGTGCTGGGACTTTCCGACCTGTGAGGTCTCCCGATGCGGTCGGGGCAGCAGGCTTTGGTGCTGCGCTGTCTCCTCACCCTGCTCCCCCAGGTCCGGGCTCGCTGTCCATCTCGGACCTCTGTTATTTTTGTATTTACCTGTTGGCCCCACTCACGATAGCTCCAGAAGAAAGGAGAAAGCTCCCTGGGGCCCTTCTGGTCTGGCACCCTCTAGGTATCCCATTAGGCTTGGAAGCTTTGTGAATAAAATCTAGGGACGTGAGTCAGCTCAGCTCCCACTGTGGGGGTAGGCGGCTCACCAAGGCCTTGACAGCGTGTCCCCTCCGGGGGAAGATCTGAAAGGTGACCATAGTTATGCTTTTGATGGCTTGGGATTGGGAAGTTGTGTTTACCGAGTTGTTCCGTGTTCATCCTTCTACGAGAGTGATGGAAGGGAGATGTTCAAAGGAGATCTGAGAATTTCAAGCAAACAAAAACCATCTTGAGGTATGTGTTGCATAAAGCCCACTGACTGACTGACTGACACACATTCACAGATGGAGCATCAGTAGGTAACAACCTGACAATTTATTTAACTGGCGGCTTCTGTCCTGTGGTGCGCTAAGCACCAGGGACTGGTATTTATTGACCCGGGCAAAGTAATTAATGATGCTTGGGTTTGGGGTTTTTTTAGTTTACAACATTAGCAATATACATGCTTTTAAATGCTTTTTCCGTACAGCCAGTGACCCTGATGAGGGCAGCAGTCACTGGGTCAAATGTGTGAGCTCTTAGGTTCAGACGAGGGTGCCGGTCCAGACCCAGCGGCCTGAATTTTGCCGATGACCGTGAGCCAGCTTACAGCTTCACCTGGATGTACATGCCTGAGGTTTGCACAGTAAATATTTCAGACTGTACGTGGGAAAATTGTGTTCATGTTCAACACTCTCAGAGCTGGTGCAAGAGGGACAGCTGTTGTGTTTTAACAAACACTGCTTCTCCCCTTTATGAGATGAACCTTCATCTTCGTTGTTTAAGCTAGGATGTTCCTGTGGCTGAGGTTTAATGACAGGAAGTGACCACGACTCTGAACTCTGAGTGAGCTCACAAACCAAAACCCTCTCACGGTGTCTGTTTCCAACACGGATTCAATAAACATCATTTTGCACGTGTTATCTACCCTGTACCCATGCGTGGTGCCTTGATGGAATTTACACGCACAGCGGCCCAGTGTGCCTCCTTTCCTATTTCCATGTCCCTTTTTCTGCTGCCTCTCCTCCTCCCCAGGATTAGGCAGCAGCCGCACCCCAGCCGGTCTCCCTGGGTTTTGTTTGCATCCTTGTTTGGATTGGCAAGTCGTTTCCTGGAGAAAGGGCCTGTCTGCAGTGCTTGGAAAATACCAAACAAAGTCTGAGAAGGCAACACCTCTTCTCATACCAGCTCCGTCTCCTCCCAGAGTGTCTGAGCTAGAGGGGACACCTACCCGTATGTACTCATGGACGGTCTTGGATTCCCCTCCAGTTCTGTTTGGTGGAAAGAACGTATGCTTCTCTCTCAGCACAAGTTTTCCTAGGACGGCTGCAGCAGCTAAGCCTCTGGAGGTTTAGTACGAGCATCTCAAGAGGTGTGACCCGAACTGATTGAAGGTCCTGGAGGACGTGAAGGGGAGTGTGTACACTTTTGTTGAGTCTTCAGAGGCTGTAACTACGGCAAGTGGCCACCGAGCAATCTGCCCCGGTAGATTTCATATCATCGGTGCGCCCCTGTCTTCACTCACCCATCCCCTTGTCTACCCATCACGGGTTTGCAGAGCTGCCCCTCTGGGTAGGCACTTGGGCTGGGGGTGCAGGGATGGACATCAGCAAGGTGCCTGGTGTTTTAGAGCTTACCATCTAATGAGGGGCTAGCAGTCAGGTCAACGCAGGAATTTCAGGTAATGGACAACACTGGATGAAATAACGTGGCAAAACGCAGTGACTAGAGGGTGACCTCAGGTGAGGTGTCTAGGGAAGGTCTCTCAGACACTGAGCTGAGACCTGAGTGATAAGGAGCCAGCTTTAGAGTGCGCTTTCATTTTCTGTTGCTGCCATAACAAATTAGCAGCTTACTACAATACATTTACTCTTTTACAGTGCTGTAGGCTGCAAGTCTGACCTGGGGCTCCCTGGGTGGAGGTTGGGGTGTGGGCACAGCTGTGCTCCTTTCCGGAGGCTCTAAAGGAGAATCCACTCCCTTGCCTTTGCCAGCTTCCAGAGGCTGATGTGCTCCAGCCCTCCTCCTCCATCTCTAAAGCCAGCAATGGTTGATTGAATCCCTCTTCCGCCCATCACACCAACCTACATTCTATTCTACCTCCCTCTTCCACTTCTAAGGACACTTGTGTTTGCATCGGGCCCATCCGGATAGTTCAGGATGATCTTCATCTTGAGATTTCTGTGGGCACTGCCTCTGCTATGCCCTGTGCTGATGTTGCTCCTAGTAGTAGAAGGCCAGCCACGCGGAGTGCTGGGGACCCCGGGAGGATGAGGCTGCACTGGGTAGTGGGCGGGACTGGGGCTGGTCTCAGAGTCCAGGGAAGACTGGCTGGCCTGGCCCAGAGGCCTTGGAGCCTGGCCTCCATTCACCAGGGCCTGGACTCCCACAATGATGGTGATTCTGGAGTCACTTTCTCAAATCTCTTCTCATCTTGTATGCCTGTCAGGCCCTCGTCACCCTCTACTTGTACCCCTCCGACTTGGTACCAATTTGCCTATAGACTTCATCTCTCCCTGTGGACATCCCCAACTGGTTTTTTCTAAAATGCAGCCCCTACTTAAAACTTCCCCCTGGCTTCCAATAAAATCTTCACACCTGAGCTTAACTTCAAGGTTCCTTCCAAGCTGACCCCACCTGCCTTTCTAGCCTCCTTTGCTCCCCTGACTGTTCACTGTCCCGGAAAACTGCCTTCCGCCTTCACACCCTCCCTGCTTGCACCTGCTGCTCCCCCACTTCTCTGGGTACAAAGAGCCACTTCTTTCTCCACACGTTCTCAGGTGCTGTCCCAGGAAGGCAAGGATACGTAGGATTTCTGCGTGACTTGACCTAGGAAAATAGAGTTTGAAGTCGGGTGTTGAATCATTTAGTGGGAAAGTGATAATTCTGACCTTCACGGCTTCCTTCCCCGCCCCCCAGGTATTTACAGAGAGGAACTTCACCCCCTTTCCTTTCTCAGGCAGGGACCTTCCCCATGCTGCTCTCTGAGCGTATTCCAGCTGAGGTTGCGTGGCCAGGTGACCCTGTGAGCACAGGTGGGGCTGGCTCTGAGCCCTTCCTGCTCCGGCAGTGGCTGCCGTGTCCCTGCAGAGAGCCAACCCGGGGGCCACAGGGCTGCTGCTTTGCTCTGTGGCCTGACCCCTTTCTGTCTAAGAAAGTCCTCTGGGGCCTGGAACATGTGCCTGAAAGAGGGAGGGAACCAGGGTCCTTGCTGTCTGCAGCAGGGCCGTGTCTCTGAAGGAACCTCCTGCCAAGAAGTACGAGGAAGTCCCTGCCGGCTACTCAGTTGGTTAGAGCATCGCCCACATGCACCAAGTTTGCAGGTTTGACCCTTGTCAGGGTGGTCAGGGCTTGCTCAAGAAGCAACCAATGAATGCATAAGTAAGTGGAACCAACAAGGTAATGCCTCCCCTCTTTCTCTCTCTCTGTCAATAAATAAAAAAAATTAATAAAAAAGAGGAAGTGTCCCAGGCCAGTGTGGCCCTACTCCCCCCTTCACTCAGGATCCAGCACAGAGGAGACTCATATTCTGCTGCCCTGGTATACCAAGCACTATGGGGACGATCCTCACAACAGCCGCGTAAGGCAGGTATCACCCCCATTTCACGGGTGGGGGAACTGAGGCATGGGTTCTTTAGGTGATGGAGCTGGGACTCAACCACAGGTTCTTTCACCCACATCCAGTGGTCATCCTCTCTATTCTGTGAGGTGTCCTGGCTCAAAAGAGAATGAGGAAGGAGGACAAATCAGGCCAGGGCTCTAAGGTAGGCTGGTGTGAGAGCGGAGCCAAGCTGGCCCTCCTGTTTTTCTCCAACCACTTCTAGAAAACCTCGTGGTGAAGGGAGTGGCGTGGGGGGTGGGGTGGGGCTCTGGTGTCCTAGACAGCAGATTTCTTATGTGGAAAAGATTTCGGTGTGTTTTTCCTTTTGAAATGAGTAAGTTGAAATTTGGCTTTAAAACATATTTTAATATGTTAAATAATCACTTAACAAATAATACAATTAATAATCTTTAGAATTAATATTCAATTTAAGACAGACATTTAGAAAACCTTTTTAAGGTTTTTAAGTTTGGCTTACAAATTTTATTATTTTATAAGTAGCTGATTTTTGCAATAACATTGGCAGAGGCTTTGCCTAGTGCCTGGGCCTATTTACTAGCTCAGCTCAGCACTTCAAAACACTTCTAAATGCATTTATAAATTGAACATATTTATTTCTTTTTTAAGTACTTCAGTTTTTCTGACAACATGCAAAATCTTCCCAAGTCCTAACTTCGTATAGGAACTAACAAATTCAACTTCCAAATAAGGCAAATTTTAAACATCCTTACACTCTGCTGAAACTTAGAGGTCGCCATAAACCAAACCTCAAGTCTAAATTCGTTACTGAACTACACATTTGAAAGGAGCTCCATAACTGTCGCTGTAACTGGCCTTATTGCCTGAAGGGTCACATGTCCCTAAAACAGCAACCATGCACAGATTCCTTTCTCACTTAAAAATATCAGTTCTGTAGTTTTGTTCCTCCTACGTCTTTCTATGCTGAAGCCTAATCTTCCTGGTGTGTGGGCGGGTAAGCTACTGTCTCTCAGCTCCAGGCTTTTCCCATGTTTTAGGAGGCTAGGCCGGAGCTGCACTGCACTCCTGCTGTCAGCTGGTCCCTGTTAGCTCTGCCAGTAGGGGGCGGTAGAGGGAGGCTGGTGGAGTGAGAAGGTGCCTCCGTCTGCATGGCCAGGCTGGGACAAGTGGCTGCAGCAGCAACAGGTAGCTCTGTCTGCCGTTTTTCACAGTCCCAGAACCAGCTTCTGCGTCTGCCCACGGCCTGCCCGCGCCCCCACCTCCCCCCACCCCCCACCAGAAGCCTGAACCGGCTCTCGGGGCCACTCCTCGGACTCTGTGAACTTCGGTCACCTCCAGCTCCCCCTATTGTTCCCCCACGTGTAAGGGTGGCAATTGCTCCCTGCAGTTACCACTTCCCGGATTCCTCTGTGTCCCCGCTTTGCCATTTTATTTGTCCCAAACCTGATCCGTAATTGTTAGTGTCAAACACTCTCTGTTAAAGTGATGTGTGAGGCTTTTGACCCCTGAATTGACTCTGACCTGTGAACAGGGGGTGAAAACTGCACACTCCTTGAAGAAGACAGTAACCGTCTGGGTTAACTGAGGTTGCTCGTGACAGGAAATTTCCTTGGATGTGAGACCCAGAGCGGCAGACATTGAGGGGGATTCCTCTCACCCCTGCCCATCTAAGGAAACTTAAATTTCAAGTAATTTTGGTAATTCATGAGATTACTGGGGAAGTGAGCTCAGTTCTTGTCCCCAACTGCACGTGGATGACATTTATGATGGCGAAGTCAATGACTTCATAACCTGAAAATGTGCTCTTGCAGGCAGTTGCCTTACACAGGTGCCTGGTTCTGCACTCTACCCTCAGAAGCACTCCCTCCTCACCAGGTCACTTGTTAAATTGGTTCTTAATTTCCTCGGTCTTTTGCCCTACATTTGATGACCTTTGGGAAGAATCCTAAGCAACGTAAGTATCTTGAATCTTAAAAGGCTCCAGAATTCTTTCATAGTCTCAGGACCAATACCTTTAAAGAAATACCTAAACTTCTGTTTTATGTCAGTGAAATATCTCAGATAGTTTTGTCTGGGATCCATCTTATGAGGTCATTCCATTTTTTTGTAGACTGATCTAGGATCAAGTCAATTGCCTGTCAACAAAAACGTTTGCTGCCCATTCTAAGGTAGTTTGAAGACAGGCTCAATAAATGGAAATAGCATAAGGCTTCTGGTTCTGGCCATAGGGGAATGGTTTGTCTCAGATTAATCTTCCTGCCAAAATACTTATAAAAGTTGGACAAAATGTATCAAGTAATTGTTTGAAGGAATTGGAGAGCACCCAGTGCAGGCGGGATTTGAGAGGCTATGATCCCTAAGAATAGGGAAATGTATCTGGCACTCTTTCAGGTTCATCCCGGTTTTTCCTGGGGGCATTTTGCCAAGTCACTGGTGGGGGCGGGTGGTGGGAAGAATGGTGATAGCAGAAGCAGCAGCCTTTCTGGGCTGAGATCAGAATGTAAGGCTGCCAGAGTAGCTGGGACTTGAAGGGAGAATGATGGAGAGGACTCAATGAGAAAGCTGCTCTTCACGTTGTTGGCTGACCCCTAAGCTGAGCATGCAGCGAGAACGCCAGGAAACCCTACAGAAAACAACTGCTGGGAAGCAAAAGACGTGAACGGATGTCATCTGTCGAGGAGACAGAGGTTCAAGTCCCACTGAGGTAGAGGGGTTTGGGTCAACATCCTGGGCTTTGGGGTAAGACTCCAGAAAGGCGACTCTCTAGTAATAATAGTTGTGCTCAATAGAAAGATAGTAGACTAAAATACAACTATATCTGTAATTCCATGAAATGTAAATGGACTACATGTTCCAATGAAAAGACAAAGATGGTTATACCAGATTAAAAAATAATGTGCTGTTGGTAAGAGACACTTGAAATGTTGGGACACAGAAAGATTGAAGAAAAGATGAGAAAAGGTGTATGCCATATAAATGCTAGCAAAAGAAATTTGGTGTTGCTAGAGTCATGCAAATTTCACAGTGATAAAGGGTGACTCAGAAGGAAGACATACATGACAATACATAAAGTATCATTTGTTGGTCATCCATTATAGGCCAAACACCACTCTAGGTATTTTGCATTCATCATTTTGTGTGATGCTCTGATGAATTTTATGAAGTAAATGTTATCATCCCCATTAGAGGAGGAAATTGAAGCTTTGAGAGACTGAGACATTTGCCTAAGGTCACACCACTAGAAAAGAATGGGCAAGATTCAAACCTGGTTCTGTCTGACCTCTTGCCAAAGAGCTTCGAATCACTGCTCTGCTTTCTAAGCACCACACTGCCCATTGGAGAGGACCCCTGAGGGCACAGGAGAGGACATTCTGTGGGGACTCCAGGCACTCTGGACTGGAAACCCTTCAAGAAATAGATTGTCTGACTCCTTTACACATGTACATGCATCACACACACACCTGTGTAAATGCTCTGCTCTTCCATGTACATGATCTCCAAAGGTACAGAGCCCTTCCAGTTTGTGGACTACTGAAGCCTGACTTCTTTGAATTTCTTCAAAGTTCTCAAGAATATGGTCTGGTTTAAAGAATCATGTATTTGCCCCTGATTTGGTCAATTGGCCAAACTCCCCAGAGAAACCAGGGACACCATTGATAATTTAATCTTTCTCCTCTGTTACTTTGCTGCCGCTTCGGTCACTCAAATCTTTTTCCATGTCCAGTGACTGGGTGACATTTGAAAAGTCACTGGACCTCTCTTTTCTTCTTCTGTAAAATACAGTTAATTACACCTACTTTGCAGAGAAAAAAAATATACATATGTACATACATTTACATACATGTGTCTGCATTTGCATACATATAGGTTAATTTAGGCTCTTTCTGGGTAGTAAAATCGTGAGTGTTCATAGCAGCATTATGTGTAACAGCTCCAAAATGGAAACAACGTAAACATCCGATGATGGATGAATGGGGTAGACAGAATGAGATATGTCCGCACAGTGAAGTTCTATTTGGCAATAAAAAAGGAACAGCCCAAGATACATACTGCCCAATGGACAGACTTCAAAACATTATGCTGAGTGAAAGAAGCCAGACACAGGAGACCACCTGTAATTCCTTTCATATGAAATGTCCAGCAAATGCAAATTTATCAAGACAGGAGGTAGATTAGCGGCTGCCTGGGGCGTGAGGGGGATGGGGATTAACTGTAAATGGGCATCAGGGTTCTTATGCAGGGATGGAAATATTCTAAAACTGATTTATGATTTAGCTACTTACAAAGTTACTAAAAGTCTTTGAATTGTACACATAAAATCTCATTTTTTTCTTTTTCATGAACTTTTTTTCCCACATTTTTTATTGTTGTTCAAGTACAGTTGTCTCCATGTTCCCCCCACCACTCCCCCCGACCCCAGCCATCCCCACTTCCCACCCTTGATCCTACCCCCATTTGGTTTTGTCCATGTGTCCTTTGTACATGTTCCTGAAAACCCTTCTCCCTCTCCCCCTCATTATCTCCTCCCACCTCCCCTCTGGTTACAGTCAGTTTGTTCTTCATTTCAATGTCTCTGGTTATGTCTTGCTTGCTTTTTTCTTTTGTTGATTAGGTTCCACTTATAGGTGAGATCATATGGTATTTGTCTTTCAACTGCCTGACTTATTTCACTTAGCATAAAGCTCTCCAGATCCATCCATGCTGTTGCAAAGGGTAGGACCTCCTTCTTTCTTTCTACTGTGTAGTATTCCATTGTGTAAATATACCATCGTTTTTTGATCCATTCATTTACTGATGGTAACTTAGGTTGCTTCCAGCACTTGGCTATTGTAAATTGTGCTGCTATGAACATTGGGGTGCATAGGATCTTTAGGATTGGTGTTTCAGGATTCTTAGGGTATAATCCCAGCAGTGAAATTGCCAGGTCAAAAGGTAGTTTCATTTTTAGTTTTCTGAGGAAGTTCCATACTGTTTTCCACAGTGGCTTCACCAGTCTGCATTCCCACCGACAGTGCACTAGGGTTCCCTTTTCTCCACATCCTCTCCAACACTTGTTTGTTGATTTGTTTATGATGGGCATTCTTACTGTGGTATCTCATTTGTGGTTTTAATTTGCATCTCTCTCATTGCTAGTGATGCTGAGCATCTTTTCATATGTCTCTGGGCCCTCTGTATGTCCTCCTTGGAGAAGTGTCTGTTCAAGTCCTTTGTCCAATTTTCATTTGAATTATTTGTCTTCCTGGAGTGGAGTCATGTGAGTTCTTTATTTATTTTGGAGATCAAACCCTTGTCCAAGGTATCATTGACAAATAGGTTTTCCCATATGGTTGGTTCTCTTTTCATTTTAATGCTGTTTTCTTTAGCTGTGCAGAAGCTTTTTATTTTGATGAGGTCCCATTTGTTTATTCTTTCCTTTATGTCCCTTGCTCTAGGGGACATATCAGAGAAAATATTGCTGTGTGGAATCTGAGATTTTCTTGTCTGTGTTCTCACTTAGGATCTTTACGGTGTCATGACTTATATTTAAGTCTTTTATCCACCTGGAATTTATTTTTGTATATGGTGTAAGTTGGTGATCAAGTTTCTTTTCATTTCTTTTTTTTTTTGCATGTAGCTGTCCAGCTCTCCCAACACCATTTGTTGAAGAGGCTATTTTCACTCTTTTTATGCTTCTGCCCCCTTTGTCGAATTTTAATTGACCATAGAGACTTGAGTTTATTTCTGGGCTCTCTAATCTGTTCCATTGGTCTATGTGTCTGTTCTTACGCCAGTACCAGGCCGTTTTGATTACAGCGGCCTTGTAATACTGTTTGATATCAGATATTGTGATCTCTCCTACTTTGTTTTTCTTTCTCAAAACTGCTGCAGCTATTCAGGGTTGTTTATGGTTCCATATAAATTTTCGAAATGTTTTTTCTCTATCAGTGAAATATGTCATTGGTACTTTAATAGGGATTGCATTGAATCTGTAAATTGCTTTGGGTAGTATGGACATTTTGATGATGTTAATTCTTCCAATCCATGAACAAGGTATATGCTTCCATTTATTTGTGTCTTCCTTAATTTCTTTCTTCAGGGTCGTGTAGTTTTCTGAGTATAGGTGTTTTACCTCCTTGGTTAGGTTTATTCCTAGGTACTTTATTTTTCTTGTTGCTATATCAAATGGGACTTTTTTTCCCCTGATTTCTGTTTCTGATATTTCATTGTCGTACAAAAGTGCCTTTGATTTTTGAATATTGACTTTGTATCCTGCTGTTTTGCCAGATTCACTTATTAGGTCAAGTAGTTTTTTGGTGAAATTTATAGGACTTTCTATGTACACTACCATGTCGTCTGCCATGCAGGAAAGAAAATGTTGCCAATCATGGAGAAGACCACAGTGCATTTTGTCTCGGTAGCCTCTAGTATTCACCACTGTTTTTTTTCTTTCTGGATCCGCCTCTGGTGATGTCAGATGTTGACCCTGTCTGACCTTAGGCAGTCTGCTCTGAGACTGCCAGAGATCTGCTGTCTGTGGTTTTCTCCTTCAGTTGTTAATCTAGTCACTCTGCACTCAGCAGTCAGGTTTAAGCGCCATAAGGCAGGGCAGAGTTCCTCCAGGAGTTGGGGCTATTGTTTCCCCTCAGGCTGCCACTGCTCAGAGGGCAATGGTCTGCTTGAGCGGGACGGCTGCTGCCGTATGGGTGATTACTCAGCACCGGGATTCCTGCAGCTACTCTCTCAGTCCTCTCTTCCAAGCTTCCTCTCCCAGCCTCTCCTCCCCCAGTCTCTCCTCAAGTTTCTCTAGTCCACTCTGAACCGCCTTTGCCAGGAATAAACGTTTGCGGCCGTCTCCTTCACTTGTTAATCTAGTCACTCTGCGCTCAGCAGTCAGGCCTAAGCACCACAGAGCCAGGGCAGAGTCTTGGGGGCGGGACCTTTGTTTCCCCTCAGGCTGCTGCTGCTCGGAGGGGAGTGGTCTGCCTGAGCAAGATGGCTGCTGCTGTTTGGGGGATGACTCAGCACTGGGATCCCTGCGGCTACTCTCTCCAAAGTCTCCGTCCCCAGTCTCTCCTCAGGCGTCTTCAGCCCACTCTGCTCCTGCCTTTGCTGGAATCCCAGGTGAATGACAACAAATGGAAATTTGTGCATTGGTCCTTTAAACGGCTCTTTGCGTCTCTAGCTGTCTGTCTCTGGCAGAGAGCAACCCTGCTGCTTTTCACCTCCGGTTGTTATCTGTGCACTTTTGGGCTCTGGTGCTCTAGGCTGGGGATCCCAGGTTAGGGTTTAGACCCCGTCCTTCTCAGGGGGATCCAATCTGCTGCTTCATTAGTCTTCGGGCGCTGCCACCTGTGGGCGCCCAGGCAGCCCTCTTGAGTCTCCACCGCACTCCTTACCAGTCAGTTTGTGCTGAAGGTGGTTCTTCTGTCTGTCTGAGGTTATAAGGCTTCTCTTTCGCTATTGTTCAGTTGTTTGTTCTGGGTGATTTCTCCACAATTTAGTTGTAGTTCCAGATTATTCCTGGAAGGAGGTTAGTGTGGCTTCCACTCACTCCTCTGCCATCTTGCTGACTCTTAAATCTCATTTTTTTACTGTGGTAAAAAATACATGCAAGTTGCCATTTTAATCATTTGTGGTGTGTAGTTGAGCAGCATTAAGCATAGCACATTTGCATTGTTGTGAAACCATCACCACCATTCCTTCCAGAATGTTTTCATTTTCCCAGCTGAAACTCTGTCCCATCAAACAAATCCCGTTGCCCCTCCCCCAGCCCATGGCAATCACTGTTCTGTTTTCTACTTCTGTGGTTTTGACTATTCCGAATACCTCATGTAAGTGAAATCATACAATATTTGTCATTTTGTGCCTGGCTTATTTTGCTCAGAATAAGCTCTTCAAAGTTCATCTATGTGATAGCATGTGTCAAAATTTCCTCTTTTTTAAGGCCGAATACTATTCCACTGTAGGTATATATCACCTTCTGTTCATCCATTCACCCACTGATGGATATTGTGTTGTTTCCACATTTTGGTTATCATGAATGATATTGCTGTGAATATGGGTGTACAAATATCTTGAAATTGGTGGATTTTATCATATAGAAAACTACCTCTATAAAGTTATTTTAAAAGAAAAATTATTTTTCAAGATGTAAAGAGTTAATAAATGGTAGATGCTATTATCAATAACTTAAAGTTGGTATTTTTTTTATCACAGCAAGTTTTTAAAAATTAAGTTATTTAATAAAAAAGACCTGTTCATAGTTTTAAAAAAGAAATATACAGAAAAGTATAAAGAAGAAAGGAAGTATCTGTAACCTCACCTAGAAATAACACAGAAAGATTACTGTACAAAAGTTACTAAACTTTAATTTTACTTTAAATTAGTAGAAGAAACTGAAATGAAATGAAGAGTTGCTTGCTGAACTTAGGTCCTTTATTCACAGCAGAGCTATTCTTTCCTAAGCTTACCTCCCTGAAAACAAAATGAGTTATGAAAAAATATTGAGGTTCATTTTTCTATTTAAATATGTATTTCTTGATGGTCAAAGTTTAATTCCTCCACGTGGACAATTATTTCATCAAAATCAAAGGGTATTTCTGATGTTTAAACAACTAAAGTGCCTGAATTTTTAGGTTAAAAACAAAAGAACAAAGTTGAAAATCTTAGCAACCTTTCAGATAAACTTCAAAGGGAGATTATTAGGGAATGACTAGTTTGTGAGCCAAATATCTACAAAGATGACAGATCACTTATTTTAAAAGCAGGAAGAAGTGATTGTAGCTAGTGTCAAAAATAAATCCAAGGAGGCTACACATGAATCCTGAATTTCAGTCAGTTTTCTCCTCCCTCTGAATTAATTGGTTCTTGGTTTTGAATATATCTACTCCAGCCTGAATGTTCTCACTCAGAGGTGTAAAAAAACACATTCTGTGTTCAGCTTTCACTCACTGCAAAAAAAAAAAAGAGTTATTTAAAACTTGGAAATGGGGCAGAAAGTTAGGCTGTATGTTGAAGGATTATTTAATTCCCGGGAGAATGCATCTGTGTTTGATCTTGCTATTTATTATTTGATTATAGCCCAGATACTGTGAAGTTACACATGAATTTGTATTTTTCTATCTGGTAGGAAAGACGACCCCACAGGTTATAATTTTATTAGCCTGCAGGACATTGGCCCGTTTCTTCTGTAACCAGCAATCTTATCCTAACATTCTTTCTTGCTTTGAAAATGCTGGTGAATTACATAAACTCTTTTTCCTTAAATGCTCTTGGAATCAGCTTTACCTTCTAATGGTTCCATTATAAATTAATGAGCTGAATAAAACCCGTGACACATGTCGGTTCTCTATTTGAACGAGATCCATGATTTTACCATTTTAACAATCAGACTTAGTTGACAGACCTCAGATGGTACTTTCTCATTCCTTCTGTGACTGTGTGTGTTACCTGCTGGTGGGTCACCTCTAACTTTCAGTGACTCTGTGAGTGATGTCCACAGTGTCCTGTCCGCCACAGCCCTGCTCAGCCGCTGTAGACTCATGCCCATGGCTGCTTTTACGGAGTCCGTCCCTTTCCTGGTTGGCCTTCCTCTTTTCCTGCTGCCTTCTCTTTTCCCAGCATTACTGTCTTTTCTGAAGAGCCCTGCCGTCTCCCGATGTGCCCGAGTAGGACAGCTTCAGTCCTGGGATTACTCACTCTCTTCTAGAGAAGAGTCACCTGGGATGCCCATTTGGGATTCAGATTCCCCAGCCTGCCCCTCGGGAAGTGTAAAGCCCTGCATTTGGCATGAGGCCTAAGGACATGCGTTTCAAGAGGCAGCCCAGGAGATCCTGAGGCTGTGGTCCTCAGACCAGACACCTTGGGAAAGGCCTGCAGTGAACTGCCTGGTGGTGCCGGTCCTGATGCCGTCTTGGTTCTCACTGCTCAGCCTGGTCAGAGACGAAGGGGGTTAAACATTGATGCCTTGGGATGGACTACAGTCCAACAGTCCATTTTCCTAAACTTCATTTCGGCGAAAGCACTTGATCTCATATGTTCATTACCAATTGGCTGTAAAAGAACCAGGATGAGGAGAGGGGGTGCCCAGGAATCTGTATATATTGGTTGAAATTGCTGACATTCAACTCTTTCTGATATTACAAAAATGGCAATTTTGTATGAGTTGACCTAATAATTCCTCAGGTGTTTCCAATTTGAAGCTAATTTGGCAATCAACTTGTGACTGACAATGGGGACGTGGAATTTCCAGTGTCTGGGGAAAGTATCTTATGGTTTTCATCAGACTAAAAGCAAAAAAACCCCCAAACCCAAAAACCCCCAAGATGCTCTTCCCAGAAAAATACTCAAAATACAACTTTTTGCACACAAGCTCAGGAAGTTTTATGGATTCAAAAGGCCAAGGACTCCACGGTAACCCTGTTTTACACTTTTCTTTCTGAGGGCTGCATCCTTCAGGGATGGAGCTTTGCTGCCCCCTACTGCCACATGGTTCTCAAACTGGGTTGGCCCTCTTCATGCCTGTGATCCAGTTCTGAGTTTTGCAGGAGCTAGAACGGGCTGTCATCTCACACCCACTGACAGAGTGGTCCGGTTCTAGGCAGGCATGGGCACCACAGACCCAGTTTTATCATCCACACATTCTATTGAACTACAGGTAGTACAGGGAGCGGGGAAATGCACTTTGATGGAATGTTATGTCTTGTCTAGTCCAGAGCACACCCCTCGGGGTTATTGGATTCTGATGCTGAGGAAGCTCCTTCACAGCTCTGTCCTGTAGGTGACTGATAGCAAAGCAAAATAATTCTTGTTTCTACACATCTTGATTTCTCTCCCCTACTGAGAAAGAAGCTAAGTCTTGCCTTTTGGACATTTATTTAAATATTCCTGGTCGGTGTGTCCTTTGAAGTGTTTTCTTTGAATGGGTTATGACATCTGCCTGGTTTCTTCCGTAAGAGTTAATAAAATCTTTTGTTTTTCATTTATTGAAGTTTGATAGTCCAGAATGTTTTTTTTTTTTTAATTTATTTATTTTAGAGAGACAGGAAGGGAGGGAGAAAGAGAGGGAGAGACACATTGGTTGCCTCTTCCATGTCCCCAGTTGGGGACCTGGCCCGCAACCCAGGCAGGTGCCCTGACCGGGAACCAAACTGGTGCCCTTTTGGTCTGCAGTTGGCGCTCAGTCCACTTGGCCACACCAGCCAGGGTAGAGTTCATAAAACCTTTAAAACCTGCTTATTTGATATCTGTATAAAAACCATAATTTGACTCCTTTTTTTGAAAACTATTCTTTAACAAAGGCCAGGATCATATTAGACATCTGAGATTGCCATCTGTGAACAAGCGGGCCCTTTCCTTGAAACCTCACAGACCAGTTAAGGAGACACTCAAGGATGCCAGTCACTCTCTGAGATTGGAAGGAATCCGCCCTCTTCTCTCCTCCCCACCCCACCCCACCCGACCCCACCCGACCCCACTGCTTATTCCAACAGGGAGCGCACTACCCTGTCGTTGCCTTAGGGGAGCTACACCTGCAAAACACAAAACAGAGTCAAATAAAAAACAAAGGAGTTTGTAAATCTTTCTAAATTTTGTTTTCCTGAAGCCGGAAGAATTGAGGGGAGCAGTAGAGGGGCGAAGACCCACACGCAGGAGAAATGGAGAGGGACTCCTCCTTCAGTAGAACATGGATGTCACTGCCTCCAGAGAGGCAAGAGCCGCAGGCCAGGAAACATCAGAGCGTGTCAGACGTGTGGTGGGAGCTAGGGTTTCATAGACCCACTGTTGCCCTTGAACCAGCGTACATATTAATAATTTATTCTTATCTATCATCTATCAATCTATCATCTATCAATTTACTGTAAGTAGTGGGCAAAAAAAAATATTGTAAAACACTGACCCTAAAAGCATTTTTAAAAAGCTAACTTCAGCTCTCTTAGTCTAGTTGTAGTCAGAAAACCTTTCTTTCCTTTTCCTCTAAAACGATGTCTCCAAAGGACGATCACGTTGGGTGTGGAATACATTCTGCTTTCAGGCTCCTATCCCAAAGGGAGCGACACTTTCCTTCTTTAAGGACTTTTGGTGGGGCTTGGTCCACTTTATCTAGACACCTCAAGTTCCGTGGCCAGCTGGGGGAAAGAAACCTGGGGTTCGGACGGATTAAGACAGAGGCCAGACCTCAGGCAGCAACCCTCACCCCCATTGTCTTTCGCTCTCCCCCTCGGCCAATCAGGATACAGCAGGATGGGATCATTTTTTTAGGACTTGGGGATCGACTTTTCAGTGTGGTCTTATTATTAAGCTTTCAGAAGCATAGATTCTGTGAAGATCAGACTCCCCGACTCACATTTATATTAAAATGTACAAATCCCTAGCCAGGCCAAGCCAAAAATTTGTGATTATGCATTATCTCCTGAAAGGCTACCATTGTTACTTTATAAGGTAATCCTGCCCCTGCTGGTCCCTGTATAAAGGTTATTTTTTTAAAAAAGATTTGTTTATTTATTTACTTTTAGAGAGGAAGGGAGAAAGAGAGGGAGAGAAACATTGATGCATGGGAGATACATTGGTTGGTTGCCTCTCTCACACCCCCAGCTGGGGACCTGGCCCACAACCCAGGCATGTGCCCTGACTGGGAATTGAACCAGCAACCTTTTGGTTTGCAGGCTGGCACTCAATCCACTGAACCACACCAGCCAGGGCTGTACAAAGGCTAATTTAAAAAATGTGACCAAAAACAATGTGTCAGCCGTGTAACAGACATTCACAAGAATGAATCAGAAGTGTTAAGAAGCTATCCTAAAATAGAGGTGGAATGTTTTTAAAAATTTATGGCTTATTCTGGGATTAATACTAGTATTTCGCTTTTGAAACTTTAATTTAAAAGTTAAGGTGAGCCCTGGCTGGTGTAGCTCAGTGGATTGAGCGCGGGCTGGGAACCAAAGGGTCCCAGCTCGATTCCCAGTCAGGGCACATGCCTGCGTTGCAGGCCAGGTCCCCGTGAGGGCCATGTGAGAGGCAACCACACATTGCTGTTTCTCTCCGTCTGTCTCCCTCCCTTCCCCTCTCTCTAAAAATAAATAAAAATAAAATCTTTAAAAGTTAAGGTGGAGTTCTGTAAAGCATTTGCATGTCTTACCAGCGCTTCCACCCATTCATGGAAACAGTCTGTTTGAGAAGAAACAGGCATTGACACATAGAAAGCTTACAAACGGTTTTGGCGCCTCAGTGGAGGCAGCCATCCCATAAACACTCACCTAGGGGGTGGCTGAGGACAGGCAGCCAAGCCTGGAACTGGGGAGCGGAGGCTCTTTGGTTACTTGGAAGTAAGTTCATGCTGCTGTCTGCCTGGCTTCACACTTTCTATTTACCTGTTTGGGTGTCCTCTCTCTTTGGGCCTCACTTTGTTTTGCAAAATGCATTCTTAGTGGCCCCAGGGCAGGAACCACAGCTCAGACCAAGGACTAGGATGAATCCCCATTTACTATTTCTTGAAGGAGCTAGATATTAATTTTGTTTATTTCAAGTGAAAACGAGTGCCTGGAATCGTTCTTCCCTCCCATTTATAGAGTTACCATCCCCGAAATAAAAAAAGATAAAGCAGAAATCAAAGCAGTCTATTATTTTATTAAAAATATCTGGAAAATCACTTATATTTCAATATATACATATTTCATTTTGATTCAGAGCACTTTGGGGCAGAGGTATGAGTGCAATATACAGGCTGGAAAGAGTGTCAACAGTAAACAGGAGGAACTAGGCCTGTCGGTTGAGCATTTGCTTCTTTCAGTTAATATTCTGTACGCTGTCATTCAAGGAACAGCTTTGGCCATATCCTTGCAACCACTACTAAGATGTGATCTGAAGCAAAAACTCCGTGTGCCCGTAGACAGACGTGATTCTACATTCATAACCGGGTTTAGAAGGAGCAGGTCGCGGAGCCACGGGACGGAGTGCGGACACCCCGCTTATCCCCTGGTCAACCCCGCGGCTCCGTGTAGGGCCCTGATGCAGGCCGTCAGAGGCTCAGCCAGGGCCGGCAGGACCGGGGCTTGTTTTCTGTGGGGGCGGTGGGGGGAGCCTGAGGACGGGGTGCCACAGTAAATCTGGGGGATCCCTTGAAGCTCCCCACCCCTTCCCCACAACCTGCTCTTAGACGGAACACTGCCTTTCGGTCTGTGTGTGCAGTGTCCCCCTCCTCCCAAATGCCGCGCACTGCCCTGCAACACCCCCTCTCACAACACACAGTGCTTTCAGGGGCCAGACGGGTTGGGAAGACCGCTCACAAATTCTGTGGTGATAATTAAGTTCTAAGCAAAGGCAGGTTTTTTGATAAAACTCTCACCATATGCTTTGATTTTTCAAGAGTCAGATTTCATGCCATAGCTTGTCACAGTTATGAAATTGTAAGAGGCTCCCTGGATTCATGAAGTGTCTTTCTCAATAGGTCCACACATTACTAAGTAACACTTAACAATATCAAAATTTCAAATTTTAGTCCCCACTTTACAGGTAAATGGACACAAAGACAAAAAGAACTGATTTGCCCATGTTCAGTCAGGAGCAAAAAAACCTACGCTCCTAATTTAATGGTTTCTGTGCTAAATTACACAGCCTCTTCAGTCCTCTGGGAACACAATCCTGGAACCTTGTATAAGCAAAATGCAGTCCAAATACATTCTCACCACAGAAATTGGATAGTTTATCAAGCATGAAAAGGACTTTAGAGTATTGTGCACACCGATCATCACTTTCAGATAAATCCTTTATAGAAAACATGCTTCCAGGCAAAATAAATAAGATTAGAATTCAGCATAACAGATTTACAAGTTTAAAACTAGCGTGAAGTGTGGACTACAATTCCCACCTACACGCATATATCACAACTTTCCCCGAAGAGTGTCAGACAGTTCCATCGAGACTGTTCAATCACCTTGGCCGCGAGATTTTTATTTAAGAGGTACCAAGCTGCAAGAAGTTGCAGTAGAAGTAACATCTGTTAGATGATAAGGCAACTGTAACAAAATGTCATTTGCAGGTTCCAGGTGACGGATGTTCCCCATACAATTCTTTCAACATTTCTGCGTGTTTGAAAAATTTCATAGTAAAGTGCTAGGTGTGCGGGGGAAGCAAAAAAGATAACATCCATGCCTTACAACCTAAAACCTACACGACAAACTATCAGGAATTGGTCAGCGGTAACCAGTATTTTCACCAAATGTTCACTACTAAATATCTGAGTGTGTGCTGTGTGCCAGGCAGTGCGCTAAGTACAGGGTTTCAGCGGTGAACAGCATCCCTGTCCCTCAGTGTTTTACTTATCATTTATGCTGACGTTCTCCTGAGGCCTGCAGTGGAAAACGGTTCTTAGAGCTTCCCTGAGGCCAGCAGGAGAAAGCGGTTCTCCCGGCTGGTGTAGCTCAGTGGATTGAGTGCGGGCTGGGAACCAAAGGGTCCCGGTTTGATTCCCAGTGGGGGCACATGCCTGGGTTGCAGGCCAGGTCCTCAGTGAGGGCCATGTGAGAGGCAACCGTACATTTCTTTCTCCCTCCCTTCTCCTCTCTCTAAAAAAAATAAATAAATAAAACCTTTAAAAAACAAAACAAAAACAAACAAAAAAGAAAACGGTTCTTAGGAGCTTCCCTGAGGCCCGCAGGAGAAAACCGGTAGCCTCTCCTTCATGGAACACAGGACTCTATGTGCCCTTCTTTCCCTGGCACTCAAGCTTCTACCGAAAGTCCACCTGGAAGAACGCTGGGATGAATGCAATTGGTCGGCAGAGGCAAGAAGGCTCTAAGGAGAGGTCCTTCTTTCCAGAGGAAAGGGCTGGGAAGCAGCATCCCCGCTGTGTGTCGGCGACATCCTGGGAGCCACACTGCACCTACAATCAGAGCCTCAGGTTGGAGAGCAGAGCCCTCCTCCCCTCCTCTCCTCCAGGCTGGGCTGCTGAGCGGCTGCAAAGCCCTTTGGGGGAGAAGCAGAGGCACCGTCTCCTCAACCCACCTCATGTTTCCCCCTCTAGATCTACTTTTCAGTAGTTTAAAATTTTATAACCACCACCCAGATTTTCAGGGAGCAAAAAGCTTTAGAACATTAAAGTCAGGTGACATTTAGTGGAAACAACTAGACACCTCCTTGCCGGTGTCTGCCGTCCACTAACCGCGAAGGCTGCAATTCAGGGTTACCATCCGCAGACACCCACCGCGTTTCACTTCACCAGATCCTCTCTCTGGCTACTGGGAGTTTGGAGCTGCCAACTCCATTCTACAGACGCAAGGACCGCAACTGTGAAACTAACTACAACTCATCACGTGACCCTGAGAATGTAAAAAACATGTATTTCAAAAGAAATATACAAGTGACTACTTATTTTCCCTTTTTCATTTCCTGAAGGCATTGCACTGCTTAGGAAGGAGGCATCACAAAAACACCCAATGGTATTTTACAGAAAACGAGGAGAATTTGAGGCAAGCCAAGGAAAGAGCAGCAGTAACTGAACAACGGAAAAGTACCTCAAAGTCCTAAGTTAGGGAAATCTCAAACAGTTAAAAATGTTCTGGTCATCAGGGATTGGAGGATTCTCTGGATAAAGGAATGACAAGCAACTGCTCCTCCCTGAGAATGTGTCCTAATTGAGTGCGTACAGTTCAAAAACATGCTTTTAGTTGTTAAACTTGCTGGCATAAACTAGTAATGGAGGACAATTTTAAAATTTTATACCGACCACAAAACTAATTGCTAGAGATCGTCCAGTATCTCCATATTAGTCCATCCTTAAGGGGAAAAAAAATCTCACCTTTCATTCTATTTCACTGTTTTTCTCTTCTATTTTAGTTCCCAAAACAAAAATTGCATCACATTACAGCGGTGATTTTCAACCTTTTCCATCTCGCGAAACACATAATCTAATCACCGAAGTTCTGCGGCACACCAAAAACCATATATGTATTTCTTGCCGATCTGACCAAAAAATAGATATAATTTTGATTCATTCACCACACTGGATGGCTATTGTTGTGCTGGCTGTTGTCATTTTTTTTATTTGACAATCTAAGGGAAAAAAGATCAGTGCTCCAGACTAAACAGTCAGGTATTGCATGTTTTAAAAATTCCTGCAGTACGACGTTGAAAACCGCTGTACTACAGAATAGCCAGAAACTGTCATTCTTCCACAGCCAAAGGACAGTAGAAAACTCCCAAACTACAAAACTGACATCCCAACTTGTTCTCCAATAGAAAAATGTGTCTTGAGGCAAGTTTCATCCAACATTGGGCTGGATATGTCTGGGAGACAAGGAAACAATTTATTTTCAATTTAGCAATGTCCACAAATGATCTCAAAAGATACGTATGGTAAAAGGATGATAAAGCATAAATTCATGGCCCAAATACTTGTAGGCCAGCTGGGCCAGTTTCAGAGAGCTGGGCAGGAGATTGGAGAAATAGACCAGCTTTCCAGGAAAGACCTGATTCTGAGTGGAAGTCTTAACAAATGTTGCTATTTGCAACGACAGTCTGGCCTTTACTTTTACCGCTATTCACAATGAATGACTAGTATAAAGCAAGCGGCTGGTTTATTACAAAATGCCAAATGTCCAGGGTTAAAGAAATTCCTTATTAAGATGAGATGCAGATGACACACACTAAGTTGAAGTACAGTGTTACGTCAGCAAAAAGTAAAGCCATTTTCTCCTGGCAAAATCCTTTTGAAAGTACTGTTGACCTGCTGCTAGTAAGAACTTAATTTCTAAGAATGGAATTTTATGGTTGGAGTGGACCTTAGAAACATCTAATCTAACTCCTTATCTTACAAATAGGAAACCTGAAGCTACACAAAAAACTGTTATTGTTTGGATTAACATTCCTGAGTAGGAAAAACAAACACAAAAACAAAAAACCCAGCAGGAAATGACTCCTCAGTACCTAATACGCAGCCATGCTTTTAATAGAAATTTAACCAGACCAGGAAGCTTTTAAATATCATTTCCTTTTTTTGATGGGGTTGAATGTTTTGTGGCAAACACTTAATTTTTTGCTCTGATACAAGTACATCTTTTAAAAATAGAAAATGTAAAGCATACAAGAAAGCACAGAGAAAGTAAGTCATCAAAAATAGTATATTTCCTTCCGGCTTTCTTCTGGGTAAAAAAATAACCGCCGCTCACTGTGTAAGTGGAACCGGGCGGCTGTGTTCAGGGACACGCGGTGGCCCGGACGGCGGCGCTGCTGCAGTGCTTCTCAGGGGCTGGTCGGAAACAGGGCAGCCGCCGGGCAGGAACCGCTGGCTAGTGCGTGGTGGTACTGACAGAGGAACCGGGGACCCTGCGGGACCTTTTCACTTCAGAGAGAAACCCACCAGAGCAGGGGCCTAAACGTGGGGTGGGGAGGGAAGGCAGAGAAATGAGTGAAGGGAAAGGTCAAAGTGACCTTTCCAGGCTGGGTCTGCCTGGAACTGAAACCATTCTTCTCCACAAAGCCTCTTGGCTTCCTCTTAAAATTAAGGCCGATCTTTTCTTTCTAACAATTTTTAAATTAAATTTATCGGGGTGACATTCATTCATAAAATGATATAGTTTTCACATTTCCATGATACATGATGTGTATATTGCATTGTGTGCCCACCACACAGAGCCAAGTCATCTTCTGTCACCATATATTCGGCCCCCTTAAGTACTCCCGCAGCCTCTCACTGTCTCTGGAACCCACCACTGCTGTCTGTATCTATGAGTTTCAGCTTTATATCCTGCACATGAGTGAGCTCACACGGTTCTTCGCGTTTCCAGAGGCTGATCTGGAACACAGGTTGGGGGGCTATCATCGGCTTCTCTGGAGACACAGTACCATCTCTTGTGAGCACACAACTTTAAACCACCTTGTGTAAACAGCGTAGTGTATGGGTCCTTTTAGATTCTTTTTTAAAAAAATTTATTGCCCACTACATAATACACTGCGTGCTACATAACACACTGCACAACCTTCTAGCAGGGGTAGGTGAGCATAACTGAGTTATTTTCCATCAATCAGGAAAGTGCTTCCTTAGTATTTTCCAAACCCTCTGACACATAGTAACGATGAACTCCAGAGACAAGCCCATCTCTCTCCAGCCAAGTCCACTGCTGTGCATAACAGGCGGCCCTTTTCCTCGCCCCCATTAGTGAACCTGCGGGAGACTGGCAACTCTGGGGGTGAGGAAGCATGTGCCCAGGATGGAGATCCCTGGGAGAATCTCTAACGACATCATGTCAAGGTTGACAAAGCCCTTAGATTCTTGATAAGAGCCCATACTAGTTGGGGGCACCCTGAGAACGAGATTTCAAGGTGACATTTAACACCCATAGGCCTTTAACAAATATATAATGGCACAGAAACCATCGCTCCCTATTAAGAACATTTAGTCACTTCAATGCATTCTGCATGACCCCCCTCAAGTACGAACTGTTGAACTAAAGCAAGTGCTCAAGCTAAGTCCTGATATAAGTGCTATGCCTTCCAACCCTGGTCTGGTGACCCTCAGGTATCACCCATGATCTCCCAAGTATTAAGGCATTTTGCTTTTAGAAAATCGATTTTGTTCCACTTAACTGAATGAAACCAGAGGGTGTTCAAAGGAGCTGACAATTTGTGGCTCAAATCAGAGGACTAGCTGAGCCCCTTTCAGTTCTATGTTGGTAATTACATGCACGCATCTCCTTGTCCTACAGGCATGAAGCATCAGAGAACATAAGCAGGGCTGTGGGGTTCACTCTGCACTGAACAGACACAAAGGGGTTTATGCAATAGCATGCCGCTGAGCAGTAGGTACCCACATGATTATCCATTCTAAACTCTGAAGATGCTACTTTGTAGCCTCAAAGAAACATGTAAACAAGGTATAATGAATCACTTGAACAAGAATTATTCAGCAGACGTGTTTACACTGAGTAAGGTTAGATTTAGGGTTTAAACTAGTCCCTGAGTACCCTTAGTAACACCCCCGGGCAGGGAAGAGGGGAAGGGAAACGGGGTGAATGAGAACTTACGCTTTCCAAGGATTAAGGCTCAAATCCTCTGAATTTGAGGTCAAATAAAATGAGAACTCAACTTTATAGTGGTAACTCTTCTTGCTGGCAACAGCACAAGGCAGTAGTGATTCTCAAGTTTAATATATTACATATATACTATAAAAATAAGCTGAAGATTTAAGCAACATTATTATAAAAGGTTTGAGCTCTGCTACTCTAACCCAGGGCTCCTGACAGAACATTCTGGAGCAAAAGCCCATGAAAGCACAACAAAGAGGTACACTACCCGACAGACAGCTGCTGCAATATGCCACAGGCACTTCGGTTTGAACACTTTTGAAAAGTATGGAACATGTAGATTGCCAAGGAGAAACTGCTGTGGGTGTTTACAACAGAACGTGTCAGGTGACCTGTCTCACCACATCCACTGGGGGTTATTCCATCTTTCCCACTGTTTGTTTGTTTACACATTGTTATTGAGAACAGGGCAAAGAAAGGCACTGCTTTCTCCAGAATGGCTTTTTAAAAAACAAACCAACGAGGGGATGCTATACCCCTGCATCACTACTCCGTGGCTGAAAACCCTCCCTTCGAAGACTACCCATGTCGAAACGAGTGGCGACCTCACAGCGTACCAACAAAGTGTCATCCTTAATGAAGGTTCTTTGTCTTAGGGCTTCCAGATGCATAAAAGTCACATAGCCAAAACCTTTCGGGTTCCGTGGGATTGTGGGCCTCTGGAAGGCAAGCAGCTCTGGCTTGGCATCCATGATCTCCTCATGGTTTTGCCTTACAGGTGCTTCGGACTGATCAAGGATCGTAAGGCGTATTGTTCCCTGGAAGGGCCAAGGGAGGTGGCTGTCATACTCTCCTTGCATCGTGTGGACGAAGAGGGATATATAGTTTGCGCAGCGCTGAGCAGTTGGTAACTGAAGGTGCAGGCGCATGCAGAGTTTGTACCCAGGTTTGCCTGTGTAGAATCCAGGGCTATGAATGACAACAGGTTTCTCCTCTTCTTGAGATTTCAAGTGCATCCCAAAGTTACCAATCTTCCAGATGTAAATCCCATTGCACTGCTGTGCTTCTATTTCAGCAACTTTGTCCTCAAGGGTTCGAATAGTTCGCTTGAGCTCACTTACATGCATGCTCTGCGTTTCCATTTTCGCAGTCAGCTCCCGGATCTGATGATCCTGTCTTACAAGGCGACTCTCTAATTGCTGAATGGTCTCTTGGAAATTCTGGACCTCGGGGTGACACCCAGAGGAGATCCGGGGCAGAGAGGATGACTCGTACGGCAGCACGTCACGCTGGGGCCGGGGGGCCGCAGCGAGGTTTAAGCTCTGCACGGCCTGGGCCAGCATTCTCATGTGTGACTGAGTATTCTCTTGAAGGTGGCGTGCCAAGTGAATCCTCTGCATCTAAAAACCAAGCACAAGCTTTAGGATGGGGATAGGTGCTGTGAGGACTAGTACAGGGGCCCAGCCAAGCCAAATGAAAGGTTTTTAAGTAGCGTCACCATTTCCCTCAATCCCCTACAACCTGTCTCCACCAGCTTCTTGATCCAGAGACGGCCTTGTCTCTTCATTTGCTGAAAAACTGAGGCTATCTGTTGCATACGCTCCCCTTTCACACTGATAAACCTCTCTCCCACTTTGAATGTACCAGGATCCACACCCATCCTCCCCTTCTGACTCAGAGATGACTCTCTTCTTGTCCAAGATTAACGCTTCACCTGGGCTCTTAAACAGCACCTGCCCCTTTCAACCTCAGAAGCGCTGCTCAGTTACCCTCTTTCCTCTTTATCTTCAAACATTCTCTCCCCCAACACTTTCCCTCAGAATGCAGTTATCTTTCCTGTCTTCATACTCTTCGCAGGTCATCAAGAACACTGCAGTTATTATATGAAAAAAATACTCTTTAAAAAAAAAATTTATTTTCATTTTTAGAGCCCGGCTGGTGTAGCTCAGTGGATTGAGCGCGGGCTGGGAACCAGAGGGTCCCGGTTCGATTCCCAGTTGGGGCACATGCCTGGGTTGCGGGCCAGGTCCCCAATGGGGGCCATGTGAGAGGCAACCATACATTGCTCTTTCTCCCTCCCTTCTCCTCTCTCTGAAAATAAATAAAAAAATTTTATTTTCATTTTGAGAGAGAACGGGAGGGGGGAGAAATACAATTGTTCAGAGAAACATCGATTGGTTGCCTCTCGCACACACCCAACTTGAGACCTGGCCCACAGCCCAGGCATGTGCCCTGGCTGGGAATCGAATGGGTGACCTTTCAGTTCGCAGGCTGGAGCTCAGTCCACTGAGCTACACCAGCCAGGGCTGAAAAAAATATCCTTGATATAACAATTTTTATTATAAGAATAATTCATGTATATTATACAAAATAGAAAACATAGATGATCAAAAAGAAAGTAAGTTACCTGCTATCTCACTTAATTATTGGTAGTTAACATTTTGATACATTTCCTTGCTCCTTCTATTTTATAAAATTATTAAGTGCATGCTTATTGTATAAAAGTCAGATAAAAAACATAATGGAAAAGCAAAAGTATAATTGTACTCTCCAGAAAGAATGACGTTTCATAGATAACGATCTATCTGAGACATTTGACGCAACTGGTCACCAGTCTTGAAACTAATTTTGGAGACTACAGCAATACCTTCTCGTCGCCTGGTTCATCAAGTTCCAAGGCTGTCCACCACAGCTCACTTCCTGGCTGACTTCTCTTTCTTGTACACACGCAGTCTACGTGATCTCAATCCTACACCTGCCAGCCATCATCAGCTACTTCCCTAAACCAATATTCTGAGCTGCAATTTCTCTTTGCAGCTTAACACTATAATCCAATGCATGTCGGCCCCTCCATTCCCACTGGTGTTCTCCACTGCACTATCTACCTGGATTTTCTTCATCTGTACTCAAGAATGAAGAGAAAAATAAAGAAACACCTTACCTTTTCATGGCAACCGAAAGTACTGAATGTGCATGGAATCGGGGCTGTGGGACAGTCTAGATCAAAATGATTAGGCATCTGAAAACCAGAACAAAGGTTGAAAAATGCTTTTCTCTGCATATCATGTTCTAGTTCAATGAGATCACACTTGAAATAAAGGCTTACTGAAACAAAATCATACATTATCGATGGCAGCATCACAACAGCAGAGTCCGACAGCTGCAGCAGACACCAAAGCAGCCCAAAGAGATTAAAAAAAAAAACAACTTGCTTCCAAAAGTCACAAAAAAAGGAAATGTCAATATCTCCTATCATCCCCGAAATCACTCAAAATTTATTTCAAGAATACGAATTTCTTCCTATGGCTGGAAACTGGAACCCTCTAGTGGCATTGTAAAGAAAAAGCACCTTCTTTAACTGTCAACCTCAACTGCAGACTTAACCAGGACTCTCCCTGTGTGGCCTGTCCAGGCCATTTAATGAGCATCCGCCAACTGTATACATTAAAGCCACAGGCCACACCCGGCACCTCCCTCAGGACCGCCTTTCCTAAACCTCCTTAGCTTTTGTTGACACGGGCGTGTTTTGGCTGTAATGGGGAGAGGCTCAGGTGTTAGAAGGCATTTTAATCACATTAAGGCTCTAAAGAAATATCTCAGCTTTTGTTATGGGGACTCTTAACCCAATCTTTCAATTTTGCAGATCCAGAATAATAGTCAGCAAACTCTGTTGTAAAGGGTCAGACAGTAAGTATTTTCAGCTGAGCAGGCCCCACGGTCGGCCCCTGTCCTGAGCGCTCACCTCCGCCGCGGCAGCAGAACACTAGCCGTACGTGGCACACGGGCGCACAGGCTCAGCTCTGCCCCAGCACAGCTTATTTATAACAACTGGTTGAGAGCCAGACTGGGCCGGGAGGCCGGTGTGCGGATCCCTCATCGAGAATGTCCACTTTCTTGCCAGAGATCAAGCAGGCAAGCCATTGGCATAACCAGGGTCAAAACCTAGGTTTTCCGACTCTTAACCTAGGATTTTTTCCTACATTGTTTTATTTTTATTGAGTTTTAGATGTGCTGCATGGTTTCCTTCAAATAGTACAACAGACAAAAAAGAAAAACCAGGGAGGTGAGACTTCATAAGCAAAAAAAAGTTTAACACCTTCAAATGAAGGCTTTTTTGGAAAAAAAAAACCAAACCCAAAACTACAGGACTCTGTTAAGACCAATGGAAAAGTTTAGTCGAGTGACAGGTTTTGCATAGCTCTGGTTAGTAAGGTAATCAATGATGATCTCTGGGTTTGCAGATTTCATGGGTGTATAAATAGTGACTAATATTCAAATCTTGTGGGTAAACCCCCAAATGTGGGAAGAGAGCAGTCAGACAGCGTTCCTATCTCTCACAGTAACGCGCACGCAGCTTCCTACTTCACGTGCTGCAGCTGCCGCCTGCCGGTGGCCCACAGGACCACCGGACGGAGGGCTACGGGTCCTGGAAGGCCCAGCTCCGCCCAGCTCCGCGTGTCTCAGGCCGTGGGGACCAATGCGGCTCTGCTGCTGAGCAGACTGTCCTTTCGCTGTCCTTTCAGCTAGTCTCTGGATACCTAAGATCCTTATTTCACAGTGTGTAAATATGTGTTTCTTAAGGTGTTTTTTTCTTTAACTGGGGACTTTGATTATTTGTATCTTAAAATTACCTGGTTTTGTCTGGAAATTTTCTAACTATACATAAACATGGGTATTAAGTTAATGACTTTAAGTACTTAGAGAGGGCTAAGTATTTTGTTCTTTCTGAAAGTATACATTATATTAATGTATATGACACATTTTCACACAGTTCTAACACTTCCGCAACCTGCATTCATTCTGCCTTATCAATTTAATTAAAAACCTAACTCACTTCTTTAATTCATTCATGGGAATCCTAGTTTATGAGAGAGAATCATCATACCTGTTCTCTGATGAGCATGGTGGTGCAGTATTCACAGACGACGTTTGCCAGAGGACAGTTCTGGTCATGGATCTGAATTTTATTAGAGAAATAAAAGGAACGCGTGAGAAAATCTGAAAAAGTAAAAACAATCTGTTTTTATAAACGTAAGTTGTTCACTATAAACAAATTGAGGACATCAGTGTGTTAAAAAAAAAAAAAAGTGAGAATAACATCTTTTATAGATGTTTTCTCTCCCTTTGCCAGCATAGTAATCAGATACATCTCGCGTTTCAGCTCTTTAAAAGAATATAGCAATACAAAAAAGGATCTGCTAAGTCACTTCTTTTAACCTGAGGCAGAGCACTTGTGATCAGTTTAGGACCTCATTTGCCAACACTATCATTCTCCAAAGGCATTCCTCCAAAAACTCCCAGCAACATCATGAGGATTTAAAGGAAACCCTTAGCAGGAAGGTTAAAGGGCAGAAGCAGTACTAGGACAGGAGGCTCTGGTGCCCAGGTGCTCAGAGGCCCGGAAGGGTGAACCTCGTTTTCTAAAATACAATGAATTTAAGAGATAATTATCCCTTCAGGTTAAGTCCATTCACTTCACTTAAGTTCAGGAAGACATCAATTTGTTCTAATTATGCTTCAGACTTCTCCCCATTTATAGCAAGTTAGCTGACTTTTTCTGAATATTTCATCAGCTTCATGAGTATAATATGCTTGATTTCTTAAGAAAGTAGGAAAAATTACCAAAATAAACTTATAAGAAATAAAATTTAAGGAAGTATCTTAATAGCGATAAAAGAATACAAGTTATATGTAGGCTGTTCGGTGAAGAGGACGCAGGATGGGCATCCAGGGCCAGGAGCTCGGTGCTGGCTTTACCATTACAATATTAATATAAAATTACTTACATTTATATAATATATAAAGTTACTTAACTTGTTTACATCTCAGTTTCTGAATGAAAAAACTGCTCTATCAGCACGATGCTGTCCAGTGCTATGAAGTTTCTTTTTACAGGTAAACGTTTTAATTGACGTGTAACGTATTTACAGAAGAGTGAATTTATTATATGTATAAAGCTCAGTGAATTAGCACCAAAAAACACATGCTGTGGGATTTAATTTATTCTCCATGAAAGTTTTAACGACCCAGTCTCTTTTTCAAAGAGTAAAGCGTAAGTCTGATACGGTAATCATCCCACTTGTTTGTCTAGTCCCAGACCGGCCATGAAAGTGTCCCATAGGAACGCAGATGCGCACGCATCTTCCAGGGAGGTTTTGTTATTTGCAGATATACTACAGTGGTGAGTAGTGTGAACAGTGTTTTCTAAGAAAGACAGACGAGTATCAACCTTACACTTATTTACTAAAATCGTTTAGTGAACTTTGTTTCTTAAAAATCAATCTTCCCACAACTGATAATATAAACTCATAATTAGAGTAACATCTTCATCTATGGCAAAACCCCTCAAATGTACATTAAAAAATAATTTAAGGCCCTGGACAGGTAGCTAAGTTGGTTAGAGCGTTGTCCTGATACACCAAGGTTGTGGGTTCAATCCCCAGTCAGGGCACATACGTCAACCAATGAAAGCATAAATAAGCAGAACAACAAACTGATCTCTCTCTCTGTCCCCCTTCTTCTCTCTCTAAAATCAGTAAAAAAAAATTTAAGAAGTAGCGGAATTAACAAATCCAAGTTAGTACATGCCTCTTTATCTTCAAATGCCATCGACATAGCACAGTTTATACAAGAAACCTGTCTCCTTGGACACTCCTTGAGAATGTGAATATTAAGGTGGCACTTTTGGAAGGGACGCTGGCATTGGGGACAATTCATAAGAGCAAACTCACAATGTGCTTGATGATCCTATAATAAGGAAAAAATAATCGATTAGTGTCTGCCGATCTTTAAGGCATCTCCTAAATATAATCTCTTCTGAGTATACACTGTTCTCTCTCAAAATAGCCACTCCTTCGCAAGGAGCTAAGTAAAGGGGGCAATTTGCAAATATGTTTTAAACATTTTTGAATAGATCATAAACAATACTTAATTTCTCATAAAACCACCAAGCTAAAAACATTTATTTAATTTAACAGGAAATCCTTCCACCTGACTGCTTCAGTTAATCTCAGGCTTCAGAGGGACGTCACTTAGTTCACAATGAAATGCACAGTTTAGGAAGAGAGAAAACAGCACGGTGCGGGTGGTAAGAGGGTGGCTACGCAACACTTGCTGCTTTTTTCCAAACAAGAGAAATGAAGTTACGGGATTAAAATGTGACACCTACATTTAAAATGCTCTTCAGTTTTATAGCAAATACTGTTTCCCCGCAAATCTGAAGAATGCTGATTTCTTTATTATCACTTGGCAAAGCCAGAGTAGCTGAAATAAGAAATTTACAGTTTCTACTTATATATATATATCCAATAACGAAAGGGCTGGTATCTTAGGAGGCAGTTGTTGTAAGCGAGGCACTGGCAATACACAGATGGACACAGCAGAGTCTGGACTCTCCAGGAACTGCCTCATCTATATGCTAATGGCTAGAAAATGACTTTAATACCTCAAGATGTCTCAGTTCCATCTTGTGCAAACAGCCTTCATTTGGACACTTCACCATCAGAGAAAGAATTTCTCGTTTTGCAAAATTGTCAGGGAACAGTTGACTTTCCAGGAGTATTTCATTATCAACTGGACATTTGTGACCTGCATCCCTAAGAGAAACAAGTAAGGCACACATATTTAGTAGATTTAAACAAACATTAACATTAAAAAATTCAAACGACTTTAATCCACTGTGTATAAATGCTTCATTTATTATTTCCTATGGAAGATCATTTAACACATTGTATTGCCCAACATCCCCGGGCCGCGGGGGACCCTCTTTCATACAATGAACACACCTGGCGCCATACTGTTTGCCTGGCAGAAACGATGGGATTTTAGATTGTGGGATAGATTTCAACCAAAAGAGGAGAAAAATTAACTGCGTACGGTCGAATTTCGATCGTTGTCGAACGACATAAAAGGTGCGTCGGGGAGCGAGCAGCCCGGCAGGCCTCTGCTCCGCCGGCGGCGCACCACGTGCCCGCGAGAGGGGCCGCACGCACGGCCCATGACGGCAGCGACACGTCTGCGGGGTGCTCCTCGGGCGCTGGCACGAACTAACCCGTCAGCAGCACCCCTGCCAGCCCGCATTTTACGGTTTACTCTGAACAGTCATTACACACTCTGGCTCATGAACAAATTTTCCTTCACTTTTATGTCTAGGGTACAGTTTTGTAGGGGGTTAAAGGACCTCTATTTCCTGCTGTCCCAGTGGTGTGGTGGTTCTTTCATCTTGTGATGAGAATAACCATCCTCAGGAAGTTTGGATGTCTGTTCACTTCCTTTTGGCTTTTTGGGATGTCTCAATATTCACTCTCAAAATGTGGCAGGTCAGGTTGGCTGCAGAAGCACTGATCAGTCACTGGAACATCGGCTGAGCACCCTGCGTGGGAGCCAGCAGTGCAGTGCTACCTAGGCAAAAAGGTGCTAGAACTGGGGTCTGCTGGCAAACGCCTTAGAACCAACAGAGGTGACAGGCATAGCCAGTCTCTCAGGCTGATGTGGTAGTACTCTGTCAAGTATTTTATAAGAAGCATGGAAAACTATAAACAAATTTATTGAAATATACACCCAAAACCTAAGTGACAGATGTCACTTAGAGAAAAGAAACTTACAAAGTAAACTGGAAACCGTTACCCAGAGCAAATGGATTAGATTAACGTGTGTTTTGATCTCACGTAGGACTATTTGGGTGAGAAATTTCTAAGCCATTCCTTTAAGAACATTAGAGTCACACCAGCTGAGAGGGAGAGGGAGAAAAAAAGCCTCAGACTTCCTTTTGTGGATTTTACTTCCTTTGCAGACCACTGTCCATGACTTTCATGAACACCTTGCTATGAAAAAACTGCAAAAGATGAGCTACATGCCTGGGCATGATGACACTTGGTAAAATACTGTACATCTCTCTACAAACAAATCAACAATCCGTAACATGGTGCATACAACTTACTAAGACTGAATCATAAAGAATCAGAAAATCTGAACATACTGGTTACTAGTAAGGAGAGTAAATCAGGAATTAAAAACCGTCCAACATGAAAAAGTGCATGAGCAGATGGCTTCACTGGTGAATTCCACCAAACATTTAAAGAAGAATTAATATCCACCTTCCTAAACTCTTTCAAAAAGTGGAAGAGGAAGGAACACTTCCAAACTCATTTTATGACTTGCATTACCCTGACACCAAAAGCAGACAAGGACAGAAGAAGTCAATTTAAAAGCCGACACTGAGTAGCCAGCTTAACCTACTTACAAATGATTTTGGCAATATAAACTAGACACTTATTTATTGAAGAACATAAAATCCTCCCACTTCTTCCAACGTTTGTTGTTCTGTACAAAACTCCTTAGTCACCTAAAATAGTCCCCTGTAATACTTTTGAATTATAGTAAAATGTCTTTATTTCTTGGGAGGTGACCTTGAACCACTGTGGAAATCCCACGTACCTTCACTCAGTTAGAGCAACCATGATTCACTGAGCACTTACTATGTGTCAGCACACAGGGAATTCCCAGGAATAGAACAGATCTCCACCCCTGCTCTCGAGGAGCTTACTTTCCACTTAGGTAAGACAGACTGGGAGTGTGGCAGGAGACGGGGGAGGCACGCTCTGGTACAGGGTAGCCAGAGCTCCTATGAGAAATGTGAGCTGCAGTGGAGGGAGTAGAAGGTGTTGGCCGGGAGTTAACTGCAGTTAGGATGTTCCAAACAGAGAGAACAACTAACGCCAACCCCCACGGCAGGAGCACGCTTGGCAGGTTGCAGGAACATCACCTTACTTATTTAATCAGGTTTACTCGGGCTGCTATATTGAGAACATTCTGGAAGAAGGCAAGGGTAGAATCAGGGAGGCCTGTGACAGAGCCGATGGTGACTCAGAACAGGGTAGTAGCAGTGAAGGCAGTGAGAAGGGACTGAATTTTGGATAAATATAAAGGTAGATTAATACTTTTCAAAAAAATATTGGTTATTTTACAGTTGTCCACAGATATCAGATATCAGACAGACTTTAATGTGGTTGAAATCATAATAACTGATAATTAAGTCAGCAGTCTTCGCATGGTTGAGATGATCATATTTTACTATCACTGAAGGCAGATTTACATTAGTTTCTGAAAGCATAGAGAACTTATCTACTTACTATGTATGTACCTTAGGGTCAGAGAAGGGCAGGAGATAGGAACTGCCTTTCACCCCACAGTAGAAACTAGGGTAAGAACGTCGATGTCTCACGTTTCTGTCCCCGCGCTCTTTCCCCTGAGCAGCTTTTTACACACGAGACTACTGATTTGGGTTGTCCCACGTTCTGTGTGCACTGCTCTCTGCACCTGGTTTGTTACAGGACCCAGTGTTCTCTTCTGTCCCGTACCTTATCGACTTGATGATGCAGGCTTTGCAGAACCTGTGGCCGCACGGTGTCTGCACGGCCTCCCGCAGCGCCATCAGGCAGATGGGGCACTCGTACTTGCTCTCCAGGGGCGGGTCGAACTCCACGTCGTAGCCCTGGGTCTCCTCCATGAGAGAGCTGGAGAGGGGCCCGGCGCTGGCCGTCCCACTCACGCTGTCGTCCTTGGCCGCGGCACTGCAGGCGCTGGCCATGGCCGCGCAGCAGTCGCTCTCCGACTGACTGGACACACAGCTGTCGTCACAGTTTAACAGACTCATAGTAACGAGATTATCGCTTGCTCTGTAGAAACAGCAAGAGAAAAATGCCTGAACACATACACACATGCACACACACACGTATCACAGCTTACCCATGCGGGTCACGTTTCAGTTTATGTACATAAGCTGCGTTAATATTACTTACTGAAAAAACTTTCCAAGTTTTTTGAGCTTTACTTCATGACTACTATTTTATTGTAAGTAAAGGAATTCAAATAGGTAGATAGAATAAAAAGTTAAAAGAAGAAATCAGCTCAATTGTAATACTTAGCTGAATCACAATCATCTGTTTAAATGTCTGTTTCCTGTGACTGAAGTCAAGAACTTAATTTTCATATGCTCAGTACTCAGCACAAGATCTTTCACATAATAGATGCTCACTAAGCTTCTGCTGAAGGCCTTAATTATGCTGTTATTTCCTTCACGTATTCCGAGCTTGCGAGAGCAGGAGGACCAGCAGGCAGTGCGGGACGAGCAACATACAAGGGACCAGACGATCACGCTCCACCCATAGGTGTGTGACGTGGGCCAACCTAACCTTCTGGATCTTGGTTTCTGTTTCTAGACCTAAAAGCTGTGAGTTCTTCCACATGTTCAGAGATTTCTATTATGTAGAATGAATAAAATTGAAGAAGTGTATTTGTGCATCCTTCTGCTTTCAGTCATGTCAAATGACTGTGTTCCATGATCTGACAGGAAAAGAAGGGAGGTTTTCTTTGCCTATGGGAAGCTACTGCTTTCAAGGGTAGGTGGGATGCCTTCAAATTCTAAATCACATGACATTTTTCATAAACTAATGGCTAAAAGCAATGCATAGCCCATGTCATCGGGTCTCTGTAGTAGATAATTAGAACCTATGGGAAATTCTTAATATGTGCCAGACATAAATAGTTCTAGAAACAGTGTAGGCTTCCAGTCAATGTGGTGGACAATCATCCCCCTAGTGGGTTACGAGAGTAACCCTCTATCTTTTTACAAATCTCTATAGACACGTTTTTTTTCGTTTCTCAAGAAGATTTTGAGTACCATGTGATGAGCACCGAAAACGATGAGGCAGTGTGGCGAACTGGTGAACTACCTCAAGGCTCACACGTGCTGCTACGTGAAAGCACTTAGAACTGTGCCTGGAAGAATGCGTTACTGTTACGTGCAGCTGCATACAATAACTTAATGTTACCATTCCATTGCTGCCTCCCCCTTGTCTAAACGGAAACTACAGAACTTGGGAAAGGTGACGTCACTTGCGAAGCACTGCCCAAGTGGTAAGTAACAGCTGGACTCAGAACCCAAGTCTACTTGGCCCCACGGCCTGTGTACTTTTATGCCACGTTTGTCTCTTTGTGTTTTGACAAACTTGTCTATAAAGCTGCTTTTAAAATTTCTTCCCTTTATGTTATGCTGGACCAGGGATTTTCAACCTTTGTCATCTCATGGCACACATATACTAATTACAGAAATTCTGTGGCACAACAAAAAATGTTATAATTTTTGCCAATTTAACAAAAAAATAGGTATAATTTTGATTTATTCACACTGGATGGCTGTTGTCACTTTTTTAATATTTGACAATCTAAGGGAAAAGAGCTCAGTGCCCCTGACTAAATGGTCAGGTAGTACATGTTTGTTTGTTTTTTTAAATCTGCATCCAAGGATGTTTATTGATTTTAGACAGATGAAGGGGGAGACAGAGAAAGAGAGGGAGAGAGGGAAGGATGGAAAAAGGGAGAAAGGGAGAGAGGGAGAGACAGATGCGGGGGCGGGGGAGAGACAGACAGACAGACATCAATGTGAGAAACATCGATTGGTTGCCTTCTGTGCATACCCTGTCCAGGGATTTAACCTGCAACCTAGCTATGCACCCTGACTGGGAATCGAACCTGCAACCTTTTGGTGTATGGGATGATACCCTAACCAACTGAGCCACTTGGCCAGGGTGCACGTTTTAAAAATTCCTCGAGCACACTGCTTGAAAACCACTGCACCAGACTAATGTGCTGACCGCAGCTTCTTACTAAACATGACCTGCCAGGTGTTATTGTACTGGTTGACAGAATTTCAAAGATTCAGTAGAGAAAAACTGACATTTTGTTTTATTTTTGAAATATGTACTAGTTTTGAAAAGTTAAAAACAGCTCCCAAAGCCTTGTGATAGCTAATTCGAATTCCTCAGGAAGACTCAGTACTGAGAGGAAGGAAGGGATGACGAGATAGTGGCAAACTGAACTAGGCATTCTATCTGTGCTGCAGGCTGGGGGGAAGACCCCCGTTATACCCTCCAAATCTGAGGACATGTGACCCTGTTATGCTGTGCTGGGGCTTACGTCCTTTGTTCTTTTACTTCCCTTACACATTTCTGTGTCCAATTACTTCCTTAGGTAAATCTCCTAGAAGCAGAATTATGAGGTGAAAGGGGATGTACCTTTCCCAGGTTTTTAACAGATAATGCTCGTTATCCAGTATGTGTCGAAGGCTTTTTAATTCCCACTCCCAAAAGCTCAAGAGAGATCATTTTATATATCCTTGAGAATTCTAGGTATATTTATCTTTTGGGTCTTTAACCATCTAGTTTTTTAAAAAATAATCACTTTGAGAACTTGGCATTTGTTATTTAGTTGTACAGAATATATCAGAGTACTACTCACAAGACAAAAGCAAGTTGCTGAGCTAAGTCTACTTTTTCTGCCCACTGTGCAGCTACAATTCAGATGACTGTATAGTCTATATACTGCCCTGGTTCCAAAGAGTAGAAGGTTGTAAGATTTAAAGAGACCTTTCATAGTAAGTGTGTTACTAAGAAGACCTGTGTAATCAGTCACAATTCCTTAGAAAGAATTCCACTGTAGGAATGCAGTGTAGAACATGAAAGTGAGTGCTCTTAAAAATCTAGAGGTCTTCAATTTTTCCCATTACTTTCCCTCCCTCCCTTCCTTTTTAGAGACAGGGGAAGGGAGGAAGAAAGAGAGGGAGAGAAACACCAATGTGAGAGAAATGCATCGATCAGCTGCCTCCTGTATGCGCCCCTGCCAGGGACCCAACCCGCAACCCAGGCACATAGCCTGACTGGGAATCAAACCGGCGACCTTTTACTTTGTGGGACGACGCACAACCAACTAAGCCACACTGGACAGGCCTAGTAAGGACTCCTTTTAACTTCAGATGGTGCCACAGGTATCCACTTCGTGAGAGGCTACAAAAGCAGGTTTTGGCTTTACATGAGCTGTGAACGATGGATGACCCAGGTGGAGCCGAATTACAGTAACCAGAGTAGTCATTCCAGAGGAACTGTCCTGCATGCCTTATGTGTTTCTTTGTCTTCCAAACGGGACCAAACCACCAGCATCCCAGGAAGTCAGTAAGAAGCAGCACATCCTGTTTGTAAGGTCTGATGAAAATGGACTTTGCTGATGACTGAATCGACAGCCAATCAATGTAGTACAAATCTAGCCGCTTGCCTGATGACTGAGCATCAAGCCAATCTATGAAGTACGAGTCTAACCTTACCTGCTCTAGCACCAGCGGACTGTTCTGTAACATAACTTACTTAACTTTCCTCCTTTTCCCCCTCAAAATCCCTGTGCTCCTCTCCTGTGCTGGGGGGCCCTTTTGGGCTTCTGCTCCCCAAATTGCAATTCTACAGAATCCCAAATAAATGCTTAGACTGTCTCTCATTTTGACTTTTTATTTTTTAGGTTAACAAAGCTAAAATAAGAATGAATATATATTCTATCCATAAAATAAAGATTTCTTATAGCCTCTTTTCTACTCTTAACATTCAGAATTGATGTGGTCTCTACAGGAATAGAAAGGACGGGACAACGTTTACATCGTTCCTTACCTTGCAGGTTAAGAGCTTCACGACTGCAAGTCCCTTTTTTTGCAGTTGTGAATGTAGTATAGTAAGCACTGCCTTAATTAAATATTTTGGGATGTAGCTATTGCCAACTTAATTCGATTGCAAAAACAATAAATATTGAAAACAGCCTTGTCATAAATCATAACTTAAATCCACCTATTTGTATCTGGGAACACACAGGGCCCAGCAGAAGTAACACCGGCTGGAGTGTGGTTGGTAGGGTAACAGTATGGGTGTAATAATTTATAATTTTAATTGGAACATTTCCCCTAAAATGTCATATGGTGTGCTTGAGTGTGACATTGTTACATGCTGATGATTTTGTAATAAAAAGGGGCGTTATTTGTGCCAGGCCCTGTATTATAATCCAAAGGGTAATCTGTTAAATGTCTGGGGGGGGGGGGGTGAGCAGGGTGACGCACAAAAACTCGCTTCCCTAAGATCCACAGGTGCGAATGAGAGAAATGTCTAAGCTAACGAAATCAACAGGTTGTATCTTGAATTGGTCAGTTTTAAGCCAATGGAAAGTCATTCACAGCTAAACATACAACTCACGAAGTAAAACCATATAAAACAAACAGATTATGTACCATACAAATGTACATTTGAAACCTATATAACCTTATTAACCAATGCCACTCCAATAAATTTAATTAAAAATTTTTTTAAAAGAACAAGAAGTTACCTTTAATTTTCTGCTAGCTTTAGAAATGGGAACTATTTACTAACTCCTTAAAATCTATTTTTAAAATGCAAAGACCTGCAAATGCAATACTGCCAAAATAGTCTGTTATGCCTTAATTTTGAATAGATTCAAGGGACAGCCCCCTTCCTAGATACTATGTTTCCCCCAGGAGACAAAGATTTGAATAACTTCTTTCAAAATCCAAGTGGACAAAAATTTACCAGCATCGCAGATCCAAATTTGTCCCAGAAAAGACCTTGAGTTACAATCCTGCAATACAGTGAAGTACACAGCGCTTGCAGGTTGAAACTCATTACCACGTGGGCAAGAGGTGCCTGAAATACATTCCTTCCTTGACTTACAGAGGCCCCACATCCTCATCCCACCCCCAGCCTCAAAGTCAGAAAAGCCTCTTTTACCTTCCTTAGTACTCACGGGGGAATGGATAAAACGCCAACACTTAGAATTCTTACCAAGTTTTCCTGTCCCTGGGTAGTTAGATATTTAGTAATTTGTTCTCCCGAGAAACAAAAGCAGCATGCAAACACTTTACATGCAAGCTGCTAATATAATACTTTAGGTGCTTTCTGTTCACATTCATGACACTCCTACCTCTCAGTTCGAGTTCCGCTAAAGCCAAATACTAGGAACAGCTTTATCAACCCTGCGTCTGGAACAATCGCTAGAAGTTCAAGTGCAGGGGCGGGGGAGGAAAGATTCGTGTCATCTGAGCCTTTTTCTTTTTCTTTTTTTAACCTGCTGCCAGGGACCTCTAACGATTCAACGAGGAACCCAAAAATAGCTTTCCCATGACAGTGACAGAGGGAGCGGTGAGAACTTAAAGGGATTTTTTTTTTTTTTTTTAAACTGGCATCAGCTCGGAGGGACGGGAAAATCCAGGAGGCAATTTCCTTTTCTGGGAAGGGGAAAATGCGGGCTGACGAGGTGGGCGCGGCATTTCCACCAGGGAAAGGTGTGAGAGGGGAAGGAGGTCCCGGCGGCTTGGGGCGCAGTGGGAGGGGAGAGGGGGAGGCGTCCACAACCTGTGGAAGGAGAAGAGACAGGAGCGATGTCCCCAACACGAGGGAAGCAATTGGACGGGGGGCGGCGTCCCTAACCTCTGGGAAGAACAGAGACAGGGGGCGATGTCCCCAACCGGAGGGAAACAGAGGAAGGGGGCGTCCCCAACCTCCGGGAAGCGAAGGGACCAGGAGCGACGTCCCCAACCCGAGGGAAACGAGAGGGGAGGAGGCTGAGTCCCCAACCTCCGCGAAGCAAAGGCACAGGGGGCGACGTCCCCAACCCGTGGGAAACGAGAGGGGAGGAGGCTGTGTCCCCAACCTTTAGGAAGAGAAGAGACACCGGAGAAAGGTCCCCAACCCGGAGGAAACAGGAGGAGAGGGGGCGGCGTCTGCAACCTGTAGGAAGAGAGGCCGCGGCCGCCCGGGGGGAGACATCTGAAGGAGACTCACCGCTCCGGTCCGCTGGGCCGCCGGTTCCACGCAACCGCACGGCTCCGCTCAGCCAAGGCACCAGGAGAGGACGGGCACCGCGCTCCGAGCCGAGGCGGCCCGGATGCCAAAGTCCCGGCCCGAAGGCCGCAGCTATCGCGTCCCCGGGCCGCCCGGAGCCCGAACCCCAGCCCCGGACGCCGTACTTCCGCCTTCTCGGCCAGCCCGGGGGAGTCAGGGGCGGGGAAAGGCCCGGGGTGGAGACCGGGAGGCCGAGCTGGGCCTCTGCGCCCCCTGGCGGCGGTCCTCCACACGTGCGCGGGCTGCGGCGCAGGCGCAGCGCAAGTCCAGCTGTCAAACCAGAGCACTCTGGCTGGGTTTCTCTCCCAAAGGAGAACTGTGACGTTGAAACCTGTCCCGGAGTAAGTGTGAGCGACCTAGTGAACAGCCACAACAACAGCAATAATCAAAACTGTGTTTTTATAGCTTCCTGCATCCAATCAGGAGAAACCCCCACCTGGGCTAGATCACTTGACCTCCGGGAATTCTTGTATCACTCCCCGACTGCACATTCCTTGCCAAGAAAGTTTCCATGGTAGGTGGAACCCACTACTATCACCTGGTCCTTCCCCTTCAACCAGTCCAAGCGAGTCTAGCCCATATGTTAAACATTTTTTCCCCCTGAGACTGCTATCAACTACACCACCCACTTTTTTCTATCAATGACACGAGAAAGCTATTTTGAATTTTCCTTGTTTAACTGGATACAAACCTGTAAGGAATGTTACAGGTACTTTGCAGGAGATGCACGAAAGATTTCTACCCACCTTTGCAAATTTGACTCATCTTTCACCTCTCGGGGAGGTGTTACAGGTGCTGGTTTTTATGGGTACAGACCCGGAAACCAGAGTGCTTCGTTTAAATCTAGTTTTTCCCTCTTTATAAATTGTGACTTCAGATAATTTACTTCATCTGACTTTCTTCAGTTTTTTTCATCTCATCTTACAATGGGGATGATAATAGAACCTACCTCATTGGGTTGTTGGGAAGGTGAGGTTAACTGGTAATGTATATGCATTATTTAAAACTAGTAAGGACAGAGATTTTCAACCAGTGTGCCACAAGAAGTTTTAAAAACCTTCAATACCTCACTATTAAGTCAGGGACACTGACCTCTCTTCCTTTAGATTGTCAAATAAAAAAATGACAACAGCCAACCCAACAATAGCCATCCAGTGTGAATGAATCAAAATTATACCCATTTTCTCAGATTGAAGAAAAATATAGCATATTTTTGGTGTGCCACAGAATTTTAGTAATCAGTGTAAGTGTGCCGTGAGATGAAAAAGGTTGAAAATCAGTGATCTAGGATACAGTATGTTCTCAATAAGGATAACAGTACTGTATTTCCTGCTTTCTGGCTGCTGATATTCATAAAAAATGCTTAGTATGTTCTCAAGGTAAGAACCTGTCACTGGTTCTCAGACTCCCTCTGCCCTCCCCCTCTTTTAAAAACATATTTTGAGCCCTGACCAATGTGACTCAGTGGTTGGACTATCATCCCATAACCGAAAGGTTGCAGGCGATTCCCAGTTGGGCACATGCCCAAGTTACAGGTTCATCTCTGGTCCTGGTGAGGGCATGTGCGACCCCTGGTTCTGACAAATACCATCCCAGTCCTGGCATGGATCCTTGGTCTGGGTGCCTACAGAGGCAACCGACTGATGCTTCACTCACATGAATATTTCTTTCTTCCTTCCTCTCTCCCATTCTCTCTCTCTCTCTCTCAAATCAAATGAAAATGTCCTTAGGTGAGGATAAGGAAAGAATTAAAATAAAAACATACTTTGAAATATTTCAGATGTAAAAAGAATTATACACACACATCTGTGTGCTCACTATCCAGCTCCAGAAATAAAACATTGCCAGTAGAATCGCCAGCCCTTGTGTATTTCTATTCCTCCCTAGCTCCCCATCTGCCTTATAAAAACAAATCACTTAGGGGATGACAGAGCAATCATTATATGAAATTGAAAGATAGAGAAAAGGAAGAGCAAGGGAGTTAGACCCCCCTCCTCTTATTAGTATAAACTCTGGAGCAAGTTATGTAACCCTCATGAGCTTCAGCTTCCTAAACCACAAACACAGGGATAATATTTACCTTCCCGGCTACTGTCAGGAGCAACTCATAAAAATGTACGTGGTAGAACCTGGCACTGGGCTTTCAGAAACATTAGGTGTTCTGTGTCCTCAACGGGCCTTCTTCCTGCTCCCACAAATCCTATTTATTCTTCACTATTTTATATATGGAGGAGAGGTTTACTGCTCACCCATGCCCTAGGCATACAGGAAACTTTCACTTCCCTGTCTCCTTGCAGTCAGGCAGCGTCACATGACTAGTTCTGACCCACGGGCTATGAGGGAAAAGGATGCAAGTTGTTTCAAGGCCAAAGCATTTGCTTTTCATTGCAAGACCTTCTTCCCCATGTGGCAGCCAAAGAGACCACGGGGCAGCTATAAAAGTGTGCATCACTCAGTTGCTGTGTGGAGGGCAGTTGCCTTGGAAAGTCAGTCCACTTGCATTGGATTTAAATGAGCAGGACACAAATGTGTGTTGCTTAAGACACTGAGCTGCCGGGGTTGCCTTTCTGCAGCATGACCTGGCCTGGCCTGTGCACAGTTCCTCCTTGAGGTCGTTTCTAACAGTTTGTTTCCTTATTGGACTAGGCATCAGAAAACCAAAGTTTAACTCCTGGTTCTGCTTCTTACCTAAATCGGGACCTGGTCAGGTGCTTTTATCTATAAAGTTGGAATGCAATCTACCCTGTCTTGTTTTTGGTGCTGTGATGAGCTCAAGTGAGATCATATATATGAAAATGATTTTCACACTAGGAAGTCCTATGCAGATGAAGGGAAAGGAATGTTTAGATTAGCCGAGTTACTAGATATGTACAGCTGCCCAGGTTTTCTGAAGTGCTGCTAATTTCAAATATTTTGCTCAGCTATTAAGTCTAAGTGTACAAAAATATTATCACCGTATCATTCCTGGATTGCTGTTTTTCACATTCTATTTGAAAAATGAAATAAGATAGACTCTGTAGACTGTTGCAGGTGAGGTTGGGCAGGTGAGAGATTCTTTTCCTAAACACTTAACAGTAAGATTATAAATAAAAGTTAAATTATAAAATTAAAACACAATTCATTAGTTCAAAACATTTATTGAACAACACTTACGGTGAGTGGCAGTCAGCCTTGAAGACTTATTTGTGCCCTGAGTGATCCCCCTGCACAGTGAGTGGCGTCTGAGCAGTGAGATGTGAAAATGACAGAATGTGACTTCCTAGACTGAGCTGACTCCAGGGTTCCAAAGGAACCAAGTCAAGAATTCACAGCTGCTAAGGGAGAATTTCTTGGACAATAAGGAGAGATCCCATAGGAAATACTCTAGGTGATTGCATCTTATTTTATTCAGAAAACAAACTCAAGAGAAACCACAGTTTTCTAACATTCCTTCCACCCACTTCTTTCTCCCTCCCTTTTCTCCCCTTCCCTCCCCTTCTCTTCCCTCTTTCTTTCTTTCTTTCTTTCTTTCTTTCTTTCTTTCTTTCTTTCTTTCTTTCTTCTTTCTTTCATCTTAACATACATCCACTTGTCTATATATATGATCTTTATGTCTATTTTAGGGTTAAAATTCACAAATGAGATGGTTTTCATGATGCATGTTATTGGATTGATTTTGGTTGGAAACTGATGGAAAGTGAATCTGATTGATTGAATTGGTTTGTCAATGAGGACTGGCCTTGCTAATTAGGTTATGTGGTATATCTATATGTGCAGCACCAAAGTTTTGTCAAAAAATATGTAAAGCATGTGTAAAATATATGACATCGTAGAATTAGATTCTTTGCAATTATTTGAACTTATAAAAATTTAGATGCCAACCTAAAAATATGTAATGGAATATATAATTTTACAAGAATACTTTAAAGTCAGAATCTTTTTCACACCAGAAACTGGGAGAGCAAGAAAGCAAATATAATATTCTTTGATAAAATTATAGACAAAAAAGACTCAGTTAATCAGAAGAGGAATTAGAGATGATGGAGCCTAGAAAAAGGTCAGAGAGATTAAAAGTGGCATTTCCAACATGCATTCTGTTTGGGGGAGGAAGTGCCCTGCATCAGAATCTCCTCTTAGTTGCCCATTTCCAATGGCAGGAGTTTTAGAGATGGCCTGATATCATTAATCTTTGAGTTATAAAAGCAAGTACCTATTCAGTGAGTTCATGCTTGCTAACAGTGGCTAAACAAAACCAAACACACACACACACACACACACACACACACAAGAACGGATGTTATTCAATAGAGGACTCTGGCCTTGGCATAGATTTCAAGTACAATACGTTTTAGGGTTGCCCTCACCATCTCTCCCTCCTGGTTCCCACCCTGCTCCACCAAAATAAGGAACTAGAGAGCAGAGAAAGGAGTAGTCACTGACCACTGAAGTGGCAGGGGCAAACGGGGAAGGTGAGTGAGGTGTGTAGACATAGGAGTGTGCACAGCAGGGTCTTGGGGAGGTTTTAAGGAGGAATAACAGACTTGGATGGTGTGTCCGTGGCTCAGTGCGCTGTCTAGAAATAAGAATTCCAAAAAATGAGGACAGTATTAGAAGACTCTGGGACATCTCCAAATGTGTCAACATCCAAATCACAGGGATGCCAGAAAAAGAAGAGGAAGAACAAGAAATTGAAAACTAATTTGAAAAAATAATGAAAGAAAACTTCCCTAAATTGGCAAAGGTAATAGACATACAAACCCAGGAAGCATAAACAGTCCCAAACAAGTTGGACCCAAAGAAGACCTCTCAAGCAGGCTGAACCACTAGGAGTCAGAAGCCGAGTTTTGGAACCTGCCTTGGAATCTAGGGAAGTTCCTGGTGTTGT